>JAJOZX010000357.1:630000-830000 GCA_023014485.1 Bathynomus jamesi | reverse complement strand
TTTGAGGAAATTGATATCGAACTCTGCAGGCGTGTGTGCCACTCTGTGCCTGCTCGGCTGCAATTGTGCATCGATCACGAGGGAGGGCACTTTGAAAATTGCAAGTAAAACAGCTTGGTACAGTTCCGTAATAATTTTCCCCCGAATAAATGGTTAGATAAACATGTCATTCATTTATTTCTACCTTCTTGTACACTGTAATACAAATGGCAAACAAACAATCAACTGACAGAAATTGGGCGCTACTTTTGACTCACCCTGTATATATATTCTTTATATATTGCGTTTATATTTCGTATATATACCTTATACTATATATGTTGTATATATTTTTATAGTTCTTTATATATCATCTAGGCATCATTTTCTTTTCCAATTTATATTTACTTGTACTTTTTTATTTGTTTGTGACCATAGTATGCATGATTCAGACAATAACTAAAAAGCCTTTGGTAATTTTTCCCTTATAAATTGGTGTGCCTCTCTTAAAATTTATTTTTCAATTTATTATTATTATTTTTTTTGGGGGTTTATTTCTTTATTTCTTTGTGACATATATATCAATTTGGCATCATTTATTAAATTGATTGTAAACTTTCCTTTTGAGCTTGAATTTGTAGACTCCACTTACAATTTTGGTTTTTTATCTGTTGGTTTATTTCTTTATGGTTATTTAGGCTGTGACATATATATCACTAAGGCATTATTTTGTAATTTTTTTTTCCAATTTATATTTATATTTATTTTTATTTCTTTATTCTTTTGTGACCTGTTTCATAAACAAGCCATTTGAATTTTTATTGAATTTCGGCCAAAGTGCTAAAAGTGTAATTTTCCCATACAAATGTGTTTGCTCCTCCCACAATTTTTTCTATACTTACTATATATATTATATATATATATATATGTGTGTGTGTGTGTGTATATATATATATATGTTTATTTTTGTAACCTATATATTGCCTTGAACGATCCTTTCACTCCAGTGTTCCTGAGGATGTCATTAGACGAAAGCGCTTGAGCACCACTTTGTGTTTCTTTTCCCTTTGTGGTTTTATTCATCATCATATATATATATATATCACACACACACACACACACACACATATCAATGTACAGTATTTAGAATGGTGGTGCTTTCCCTTTTGCAATATGTAAAGCTTTTACACATTCTGGCATTCCATTGATGAGCTTTGCCATTTGTTCTTGAGGACAATCATTGTGGTGTCTATTAACTTTGGCAGCCCTCTGTATATATGTAATTTTTTCTTCAGCTAATTAGCTTTGTACAGTATTATTATTGTGATGAATCAGAGTTGAGTAATATCAAAAAATTTTCAGATTTAAGTTTCATGGAAATGATTTAAAATAATCACAGTATCACAATGATAATTCCTCTAAATATTTATTACCTGCTATAGGATAAATCTCTAGTGAAGGAATTTTTCTTAAGGCTTTTTGGATGACGGTGATGTCACGAGTGAATTTCTCTCAACCTTGAGTCATCTTTGCGTGAGAACCGAATATTGTCAGGAGGCAGTGGACAAAGGTGCTCTCCTTGTCATCAACAATATCTTGGTTTCTTTTCCTGACAATGCCGTAAGTTTGCCATGAGTGTCGTCAGTTTCGCTTGGGTCTTAGTTATGAGGTTGGGATTAAAAGCTTGCCTTGTGCAGCTGACTTTCATATAATGAAAAAACAAGTTTTATCAAAAGCATCTTCCATTCCTTTGAATGTAAGTTAGGTTTTCTTGTTCTTTTAATGTTTTTCTCTTTAAAATTTAAATACTTTATTTTCTGTTTTCTAAGTAAAAATAGTGAGTAGACCCATTGTTTGATGTTGGTTTGTGTATTAACTTAGTCATTGTGGATAGTATGGCTGAAATTGAATAATAAGGATTTTGTATATGTGTGTCATTGGGGGGAGGGGTGTTTGAAAAATGGCTTCAGCAGGAACATAAGACCAATGACTGAACTAACTTCTTTATTATTGAGATGTTTCAGGAAGTCGGTTCCTATCATCAGAAATAGTAATTATTATATAATAAAGTAAAAAAGAATTCCAATGCTTGCAAAGTAAAATTAATACAGTACTACAAAATTTGTACTGGTATAATACCAGGTTTACATTTCACAAAAACAAAACTAAAAAATGTGATTGTCATGAAATAATAATCACATTTATTGAAGTTACCGTACATTCTACACAAAATGAAATAAAAGCACAATATAACTACTAATATTACCTGATAGTATTTAGCAAGAGCAAAGATTCAAAATGGTTATTCTTGGAATTATTTCTAAAAATCTGTAACCATTCCATAATTTTCAAATTAATTTTAACACTGACTACCATGTTGATTGTTTGTGTCAAACATAGCTTTGTAGTATTCACTTCCTAGCCTTTGATCTGTCGCATCATCTTTTATTTCCTTTCTGGCCAATCTATCACTGCAGTTGTAAATGGCCACTGTTATTCTTCAAAAGCTATTAATAGTGGTGTTCCTAAGGGCTCTGACCTGTCACCTACTTTCTAACTTTTATGTATCAAAAATCTTTTAAGTCACACTTCCTGTCCTGCCCACCCCTTTGCTGATGATTCCACCCTCAAATTCTCTACCCACTTCACAAAGTATCCCTCTCAACAGTCACTCCATGCTTCACATGAAATGGCTATGGTGTACCTGACCTGATCTTTCTACTATCTCTGATTGAGGTAGAGAAAACCTTGTGGTTTTCAATGCCTCAAAAACTTGGGTCCTTCATCTGTCTACTCATCACAATCTTCCAAATGACTATCCCCATATCTTTAACAATACACAACTCAATCCTTCCTCTTCTCTTAACATTCTTGGTATTTTCTTTTCTCATGATCTTTCTTAAAAAGATCACATGTACTCTCTTTCTAAAACAGCTTCTAAGAAGGTGTGTGTGCTGTACTGGCTCCACAGTTGTTGTCTCTCTACAGGGATCTTGTCCACCCCTGTATGGAGTATGCTTCTTGTGTGGGGTGGCTCAACCTACATGGCTGTACTTGACCAGATGGAATCAAAGGTTTTTCATATCATCAATTCCTCACCTCTAACTGACTGTCTTCAGTCACTCTTTCTTCACTGCAATATTGCCTCACTCTCTTTACTGTCGCTATTATAACAGACACTGTTTTTCTGAACTCTCTACTGCATGCCTCTTCTTTTAAGGAGAACACAGTACCAGAGACTTTCTACACATTCTCATCCCTTTTCTGTCCAACTCTCTAACATAAAGGTTAATTGGTATTGTCACTGGAACAAGCTTCCTTAATCCATCTTTCTCCTTGTCTCTGACCCCAACTCTTTCAAATGCAGTGTGTCCAGGCATTTCAAAGACCCTTGACCTTGATTTTGGCTCCTTCCTTCCTTTGTACAGTGATCCCCCAACCTGCATGAGGTCCACTGTGCATGAATTCAGAGATGGAATGAGGACATTTCACTACCCTTTTTTTGAACTGCATGAGCTAAGATTCAAAGATACAGTAAACCCTCGATAAGTCAGACTATATAAGGCTCTAGCCAGTCTGACTCATTGAAAAGTCTGACTCATCGTGAATTATCTTAATTACCCCCCCCCCCCTATAAATACTCTCTAACCTTTTAAGTTTGATTAGTGAGAGTCTAATACAATGTTCAAAATAAACAAAATAAACATTAAAAAACCATAAAACTTTGTTTCACTTACCGCTGCTGGAATTATTTTGAGTACGAAACAAAAATTTTATTGTTTACCTTTTCGTACAATACACTATTAAAAAAACACTTCACTTAGTAAAAGAAACAAAATAATAATGGCACTTGACATAGGAAATAAAACACTTCTCTCAGTAAAATAAACAAAAGAATAATAGCACTTGACAGAGGACAGAGTCCGACTCATCCCGAATTCCGACTCATCCCGAATTCCGACTCATCCCGAATTCCGACTCATCCCAAATTCCGACTCATCCCGAATTCCGACTCATCCCGAATTCCAACTCATCCCGAATTCCGACTCATCCCGAATTCCAACTCATCCCAAATTCCAACTCATCCCAAATTCCAACTCATCCCGAATTCCGACTCATCCCGAATTCTGACTCATCTCAAATTCCAAATATGAGGGGTGCTAAAAAGTTGCAGCATGACTTAGGAATTCTAAAGATATTTTTGTTGATTTAATATAATTTAGTTTTGTTTGGTAAGAAGCTACATAAAAATAGTGACTTTTTTGACTTTTTTGTGGAATTATATAATAATTATTATATTAATAATTATATATGCTGTATATATAATGCACTGCTGTTTTTGCTTATTTCACAGGTTGAAACATATTCATCAGTGTGCTGAAGATTACTTGTCCATCAGTGCTACCATCCTAACCAGTGGGAATTGACCTACAATGGCTTCTAAAAGGAGGACAAGACTGGGGACATTCACACATATGAGCAACCTAATTGGAACTGGTAGAGAGTTGTTGCCCTCTGAACTCCCAACTCTGTGAGACGTTCTGAAATATGGGCTACTGCTAAGAGAACAAAGTGGTGAGGATGTGAGAAACTACCCAGCAGCCAGTCTTGCAAAGGACATTTACCCTAAAGTGCTTGAAAAGTGGGAATGAGCAAACAGTTCTTTTGTAGCCCCCATTGTAAATTCACGAGTCACAATCTTAAACAAGATCCGAGAGAGCTGGGAGCAGGCCAAAAACATATCTCTTGGGAGAGGAAAGCTACATGTCAAAGAGGCTTTCATTGCAAAACTTGACAAGCTTTTTGACATCCTCAGTTGCGAGTGTAAAATTGTTCTCTGCTCTGAATTTGGCTGCCTTGCAAATGCTGGTTGCAAAAACGAAACTCACATTAACTGTACATGCCCTAGGGAGATGAAGATCCCTGTGAAGGAACTTGCTTTCATTAAAGGTCAGAGAGACAAGTCTGGTTCTATTGGACCACATCAGATTGGCTTGCCAGATCAACCTGAGCACAACAGACAAGTCAAAAAGCAGAAGCGGCAAGAAGACGAAAGAAGAAGGCTTGCTGAATATAAGCAGACAAGTAAGCAGGATGTTTCAATGCCATCAAATGAAATAATTTTCTCTGATGATGAAAATGAAGAACAAATAGCTGATGCTCAAGATGGAAAGGATGGAAGTTATGAAGTGACATTAGAAATACCAAGCACGTCTTCAACTTCCAATAAAAAGCCAGAGTACAACACATTAGAAATACCTAATGTTGCTATGCATAGCATCAGATATGGTGTTGGCCTGCATGCCGCAGCTGCCATCACTGCTGCTGCCTTTACTTGATCACTGAAGAAGACAAGAGACTTGTAGTTGATCACAATAAAGTCAAGAGGGCCCAAGAAAAAGTTATGAGATCCCTGGATCAGGAATTTGATGATCTTTGTAAGAAGGGTGAAATTGACTGCATCTTCTTTGACAGCCGTCAAGATACAACTAAAGTTATGCTGAAAGCAGACAATTCAGATCGTCAGTTCCCCAGCATCATCAAAGAAGAGCATTATTCTGTGTGCAGTGAGCCAGGTGGAAGATATCTCTACCACTTCACTCCTGAGAAAGGCTCAATGAGAAAAAAACCTGCTGAAGTTATTGCTGATAATCTTGTAGATTTCATGAAGAAGAAGGGCATTGATAAAAGCCTGCAGGCCATTGGAGGTGATTCTACAAATGTTAACACTGGCTGGGAGGGTGGTTCCATGCATTGGGTAGAGGTCAAGCTTTGCCGTAAGCTGATCTGGTTGGTTTGTGCCCTCCACACTAACGAGTTACCCCTGCGACACTTGATCACAGCACTGGATGGGAAGACCTTGTCTAACAACAAGTGGACAGGTAACATTGGCAAGATGCTAGACACTGCAACCGAACTTGAAATTGATCCTTCATTCACCAAACTCTCAATTGGAGAGCCTCTTACTTCACTGAGTGACAATGTCGTAAAGGATCTCTCTACTGATCAAGCGTACAGGTATAGGATCACACAGGCCATAAGGACAGGAGAACTTCCCACAGATCTGGCCCTTCTTGAAATTGGTCCAGTGAGCCATTCAAGGTAGTTGACAACAGCAAACAGGCTTTGTCGCATATGGGTTTCAAAACATGGCCTTAAAGGCAAAACTCTCAACAACTTAAGACTGATAGTAGAATACATTGTTGGTGTGTACTACCCCTGTTGGTTCAACATCAAAGTAAAACACTCCTGGGTGGAAGGCCCATGCCACATCTTGTTTCAGCTGTGGCTAGTTAGGCTGCAAAAGAAGGCTGTAGTGGATGCTGTTTTGCCAACCATCAAGTGCTCAGCATGGTATGCATTCAGCGAAATGATAATCCAGACACTCTTGTGCTCAGATGACAGTGAGGAGAGCTGGTGTCCAAAAGATTGTTGACATGAGGGGTGGAAATGATGACACACTTGGAGATCTTTCTGTACGTCCCAGGAAGACACCTTCCATCAACCCCAGTGCTTCTTCCGTGTTGGAGCTGACAGACTGGTCTGACAGGGTATTTGAACCTCCTTTGACATGTAAACTGACTACAGTGGAAGTAAAGAAGTTCTTTGACAAGCCTATGCAAGTTCCACAGTGGCCCTGTCATGCTCAGTCAATAGAGAGGTGTGTGAAACAAGTCACAGAGGCAGCAGGCAGGGTGTATACACATGAGAAACGTGAGGGCTATATCAGACTATCAGAGGCCAAGAAGCAAGTCGGCAGCTGATGTCCAAGAACGAATCAAAGCAAGACTTGATGAAACTTGTTTAAATATTTTTTTTTACTGATGTCATTACTTTCTAATGTTGTTTTATGATTGCAAGGATATGTTTTATGATTACTAGGATATGTTTTATGCAGAGAAACTAAAATTTTTATAGCATTACCTGACATTTTGAGAAGCTAAAATTAATAAATGTTGTTTTCCGAGAGCAATTTATGTGCTTTTTAATCAAACGTAGATTTACCAAGCTAAGTGTTGAGCAATCACAAAAATAATAGCAGATTTGAATTCTTCACATCCAAAAACATATTTTTAAAACCCCTCAGTGAAGGAATTGGCAAAAATTAATTTTCACCTCCCAAATTGACACACCCTAACACAGTATGATATATAATTATATATGATAAGCATATGATACAATACGATACTTAAGCATATAGTATGTACAATACTTTGGCATTTGCAGCTGGTAGCATGTCCCTTGTACAACCAGCTAGTTTATATTGAGTTGTCTTTCTTGCGCTCCTCTGAATTATCACATTATTTTTATAGTGATGTTTTATAATTTGTTTTTTACAAGTTTTTACTATTTATACTGGTTGTTATATATTATTTTAAATGCATTATTATTTACAGGAGCTCCTTGTTTTATGAGAGTTCATTTTGTATTTTTGGATTAATGCCATTGAGGCATTCCATGTCAGGTGTACACACTTTTTGGTGATTTCTGCCACTCATCTCACCAATTTTAATGATTTTTGGTGTGGTAGTTGGGTATGATGAGTAATGAAACGTGACCAAATTTTAGCCACTTGGGTCAAATCAGCAGTGTAACCTCATGATTTTGAAAGGATGGATTTTAATGATTTTGGTGTCAAAATGCTCAGAAAAGAGAGCAGAATAACTTTAATTTTATGTGCAGAGGCGTACATTCCATTAAAAAAAAGTTGCATTTATATTTCACCTTTGAACTAGACCTTGACCTCAAGGTCAGAGTTCAAAATTCAAGGTCATGAAAATTGGCATAAGTAAAGACCTTTAGATGAAGCATATTCAAGAAAAAAATTGGAGTGGGATCTCCATGGGTTTGCTTTCCACAAGCATTTGAAATTGTGTATATTAAAAATTTTGAGCATTTTATTTAAGATAACTTCACAAATAGTTCATATATACTGTATACATATTATAATATAGCTACATACATGATTTGATATATACCTATAGGCAGAGATGGGCACGATCTTGATCTTCAAGATCAAGATCGTGATCTGATCTTGATCTTGAAGATCACTTTTATTATGGTGATCTTGATCTTGATCTAAGATCACTTTATTTCTTGTGATCTTGATCTTGAAGATCACTTTAGACTTCAAGATCACTTTTAATTTCAGATTCTTAAATATGCCGCTATGCGAATGTCATTTGTTTTTTGTCCAAGCGACATCTGGTGGCAACTTTGTTCAACACCGACTGTTTATGTTTTCTGTTAGTTGGGTGACTTGCGTCATGCGTGGGCTCATGGAAGGTGTAGTTGCTGTGGAATTTAGGCTCGTAAAAAGTGTAATTTACTGTGCAATTATGTTAAAAGTGTTCTATTAATATATTATTATATATAGGCATAAAATATAGCCTATAGGTCCGTATTCATAATAAATTAATTCTAAACATATTTTATTTACAGATTGAATTTTTTAATAATGAGTGCAATTTTACAACTTCAACAGGCTCCAAGGGAACCAAATATTCTAGGTTGTCACCAGAACAGTATTCAATATATTTAGATAACAATGTTGGTAATAAGGATCAATCTGTGCTATTGAACGGAAAATATTTTCAAATTGTCGAAAAAACTGGAAACAGTATCAAAGTTATTTGTAGGCAGTGTACAAAGAAAACTACAATTCTGTCTGCTGGCCTCGACTCAACAAGCAATCTTCTGAGGCACCTCAGGGTTAGTACTACTTAGTAACTAAGTAGTAAGTAGCAACATTAACATAATGGTTCAAGTCATATTTTAAGTGACTGGTGCCATACAAGACTAATGCTACATTTACATAGACGTCCATTTGAATATATTGTGCACTTCAGATATTAATAGATTATGGACTAGTAACTACATTAAAAACTGCCGATATCCAACTATAATAAAACGCCAGGTGTATCTGTCTTTCTCTCTGTCT
The DNA here is from genome assembly GCA_023014485.1 of Bathynomus jamesi. Lineage (NCBI taxonomy): Eukaryota > Metazoa > Arthropoda > Malacostraca > Isopoda > Cirolanidae > Bathynomus > Bathynomus jamesi. The sequence continues at coordinate 821,080 of JAJOZX010000357.1, read as the reverse complement.
GATCCATGTCTGTAATTTCTCCTATTTAGTTACTGAAGGACGAAATTTGGCTTTCAATTTAACATAGGATAAAAATGCACTGATCATGGTGAAAATAATTTTAGTTAAAGATAACAAAATTTTAGAATCTTGTTAAGTATTAATTTCAACTAGAAGTTTGATACTCTGATAAATATATACAGGGTGTTCAAGAAGTCTCTCCGCATGATAATAATTTATTTCTTGTGCAGAAACTACATTCGGATCTTTTGGGTGAATATGAATCGGAGAAGAAATCTCGCAAGCGTCCAGCTAAAGAAGAAGATGCCAGCGGCAGCAATGCTGGCCCTGTCAAAATTGCCAAGCAGTCAACACTAAGCATGTTCCACATTTCCAAACAAAAACCAGGACCACCAATATGCAAGGATATCCTTGAAAAGAAGATTCTCTCGCTTGTGGCTAATGGGCTCCTACCATTGAGCCTAGTTGAACTACATGAATTTAAGGATCTTCTTTCATGTTAGTATAACTCAAATATTTTGATATTTTTTCCATAGCTAATATCTGATTAAAATAATTAATCATATTATTTGTATGAACATTAGACTATCGCTAGCCTAGCTAAATATTTTGATATTTTTTCCATAGCTAATCTATTGTATTGTTTTAATTTTTAAATATTTTTTCAGACATCAACCCGGCTGTTCAGGTGCCATCTAGACGCACCCTGGCTAGATCTCTTGCAACAACAACCAGTACAATGAAGGAAGACATACAAGCAAAACTGGCAGCAGTTGACCATGTGTGTTACATGCGACATATGGTCAACTAATCACCGCAGTTTCATGGGAGTCACTGTGCATTGGGTATGCTATTGATTTAGTGTATTATTTTTATATAATTGATAAATTGACCATTGGTGATAGTGATAGTCTGATAGACTTATAGTATAATCTTTTCAATTATTCGACATGTGTTCCACATTCATTAATTTGGTGAGTCTTCATTTTGCTGTGATTCACAATAATTTCACACTAATTCACTGATTCTGTCATCTGTCATTGTGTGTGATTCACAGCAAAATGTGGAAGAGTCCATATTCACAGGCTGTGAATATGGACTCTTCCACATTTTGCTCTTATGGGATGGGTCACTGATGTGGTGGTATGGTAGGCGACTCATCGCTGAATTGCCTCCTTTATATCACATAGTTCTTCTCTTCAATGTTTGGTGGCGCAGTTTAGCTGGTGCGTGTCTAACCAATATTATTAAATTAAGCTTAAAAAAATGTTCATACAAACATTGATTTTATATTCTTACATTACAGATCAATGATGACTTGTCGCGAGGATCAGCTGCACTGGCATGCCGAAGATTTCGTGGAACACACAGCTTTGATAAAATTGCTGGAATATTGGACAGGATCAACTCGGAGCATGGTTTATCTTATAGAAAAGTTGTATCTACAGTCACCGACAATGCATCAAACATGGTGAAATGCTTTAAAGAGTTCGGTGTTCGTGTTCAGAATCGTACTGACGAATGATGATGATGCAGATGAAGATGATGATGAAAAAGATTCAGATGAAGAGGTTATCATCAGCAACTTTCCTGAACATTCAGGAGAGCATGGAGAGGAGTCAGTGAAACTATCATCCCATATTCGATGTGCCTCCCACACATTGAACTTGGTAGCAACAACTGATGCAGATAAAGGACTGAATTCACCTGGACTAAAGAAGATAAAGCATTCTGCAATGGGAAAATGTTCGGCACTGTGGAATGCTGCTGGTAAACCCAAGTCAGCAGAAAAAATACAGGAAATAACTGGCGTCCAATTTAGGTACCCATGCGACACCCGATGGAACTCAATGTACGACTCATTAAGCCAAATATATAAACATAAGAACGACGTGAATGTAGCTCTTGAAGAACTGAATCTACCCATCCTCAAAGACAATGAATTGGAATTTATTTCAGAATATTTGTCTGTTCTAAAACCAATTGCAGCAGCCCTCAACAAATTACAGGCAGAGAAAGAATGCTACTACGGTTGTCTTCTTCCAACAGTCCTAGTGACTCAAGATGCCCTCGCAAGATCGGAGCCTATCCAACCAAACGACCTGCGCTTGAGACACTGCATGCCATTACTGGCAGCAGTCGTCTCTGGCTTCAATGCCAGATTTGGTCATTTTTTGTCGTTGAGCCCTGAGGTAACTGATGCCGTTTTGGCCTCAGTATCTCATCCGTATTTCAAACTTAGATGGATATCATTGTTGCAAGGGCCTAATTTCGGCGATCATGAAGCAAAGTCTCAAGTAAAAGACAAGCTGCAAATGGCTATTGTAATTCTGACAGCAGTGGTAATAGTTCGGTGAACTCAGACTCATCATCTGAAGACGATTTCTTCAGAACTATGGATGGCTCATTCTCTGCTCCTAACAACAAGGAAGACTTGGAAGTCCTCAATTATTTGCAGGACACCAGTAAGGCACTCGACTCTTTAGATAGGTATCCTGCTATAAAGAAGATCTTCAAGAGGTATAACACCACGCTACCTTCCTCTGCACCAGTGGAACGGTTGTTTTTGTTTGCTGGCATGGTTCATAGCCCCAAACGAAGTCGTCTCTCGGATGGTAACTTTGAACAATTGGTTTTGCTGAAAGCAAATGTTTACAGCGGTTGAACATTAAATTAACACTCTTAACTTGCAGTTTTTACCCTTATATTGTCAGTAATTGCGTACTGCAGTAAAACTGTAAAATTAAATTCTATGTAAAAAATGTTTACTTATATATGCTGACCATTCATTGATATGGGTTATGGACCTGGTGAAATGAGAATTGAGAAAAATAGAACTAAAAACTATATGCAGGTCATTTAATAGTTTTTTCTTTGCTGATAAGTTATGATAATACTAAGTTTTAAGTTTACCACCTGAAAAACTGAAAGGGGAATCGTCAATCCCCGTGGTTTAGATCAGGTGACATGGGTAGGATGCGATGCTTGTATTGCCTCAGCCCTCAGGGGAGTATTAGGAGTGATACTTTTCAGGAGTGATTAACAAAATAATTTGTTTTTGTTTACTCTACAAGAGTACAACTTTTTTCAATTCATATAAAAGTGATCTTAAAAAGTGATCTTGAAAAGTGATCTTCAAGATCACATTTTTCTGGTGATCTGATCTTGATCGTCAAGATCACATTTTTCTGGTGATCTGATCTTGATCTTCAAATCACCAAAGTTGGTGATCTTGCCCATCTCTGCCTATAGGTAAGCATCAAGATTTTTACAAACAAATTATTTGGTTCTCTAAAAGTATCAATAATTTTTATCACAAATCCTATATAATTTTTGCAGTTAAAAATAACTTGAAATTTAGGTGTTTGAAGTTTGAACAGTGAACACTGACTAACTTGTACAGGTATTTCTGATGAATTAACACTTCATATTTCTGTGCTGAACCTGAAAAATATAAATTTTATACCTATTAAAAATTTAAGTAAAATTATCATGATAAGGAGTTGTTTAAAAAATGAATTAGCAAGGTAGGTAGTTGAACCCCTTGTTCCAACTTCCGAAGGACCTAGGCCTAGATACTATGCAGGGTGCCAAAACAGGTTTTTTTTCATTCTGTATTAGTTTAGAGATCTTATATATTCTCCTGTATGGTAGAAACAAGCAGAGGCATCAGGCATGTGCTTGTGGAGAAAATAAATTTTCTAATTTCTAAGCTACTAGGATTCTAACCCAGGATCATTTATTCATAGTCACAGGCTCTAACGACTAGAGGTTCAGAGGGATTTCCATTATTTAATAATAATTTAATATTAGGAAGCTGTACAATTTAAGATACCACTGGCCAACAAAATGAAACTTTTTTTTCTCATCATAAACATGATCACACTTTTCTTAATGCATTTTTCGTGCTAATTCCGAATCTGGTTTTATTTTTTTTCTAGCATGTAGAGTTATATAGATACACTGGTTTTGATATTTTTAAGTTTTTGATATTGCTATAAGAAAATTTATGGATGTATAGATCACACTTAGGAGTGCTAAACAACAAATACATCATATACTTTATTCAATGTACTTATAAATAAAGAATATATACATTATTTTATTAAAAGCGCTGTGTGTGTGATTTCCTTTTGTAAATTTGGCCTGGATTGTCATGATACAGCATCCAACAATGGTCCGCCATCATGCTTTCATTCCAATATCCTTGGTAGCGCTTCTCCATCATCTGAATATCTTGATGGAAGCGCTCTCCTTGCTCGTCACTCACTGCACCAAGGTTTTCAGGAAAGAAATCTAAGTGGGAATGCAGGAAGTGAATATTTAACGACATTCGACACTCCATTTCTTTGAAGGCATCAAGGAGGTTCTTGACTCCATCCTTATACGCAGGTGACTTGTTGCTTCCAAGAAAGTTTTCACATATCCATTTGTGAATCCTGACTGCATACCCATAAGCATTCCTATAACTTTTAGATCTCCACAAACATTCCATTGATGACTGTTGTATTTGATTGCCTTAAGTAGTATATCCATATTGTTATATGTCTCTTTTAGATGGACGGAATGGGCAATGGGGATGGATGGCATTATATTACCATTATGCAAAAGAACTTTCAGGCTTCTCTGCGATGAATCGATAAAGAGGCGCCACTCAGATGCCACATACGTCTGAGATATGGCTGTAAATAGTCCATTGATGTCATGGCAATAACAGAGAGGACCGTCTACTGAAAAGAATGCTGTTAATTCAAAATTCCGCTTTCGGTAGTAACTAATACGAACATTGTTCTCAAGTAAATTGTTCTCCTTTAGTCTTGAGGCGAGAAGCTCTGACTTCTCTTTAGACAGCGATAAGTCTCTAACAAGATCATTCAACTGTCCTTGGGTTCACTTTTTAGGCTCTAAATGTCTACCTTCAAAAGTGTACTCTGGTTCTGTAGATGGTCCGGAAACGCCAGTTGCACCTTCATCACTTTCCATGTCATCTATGATAGAATCTAGCCTATCACTTGGGGGAATTGGAATGGGCAATGTTTCATCATGTTTTACTGGTCTACGTGCTGAATCCAAGTTTGGATATACAATCTGGTGTTTGTTCTTGGCAGAAAACCCCATTAAGTTCACATTACAAAAATAACAGTCTTCATGATGATCTCTCGGCTCCCTCCATATCATGGGTATGGCAAATGGCATTGAAGCTTTCTTTTTGTTAAGCCAATCACGTAATCCATTTGAACAGCCAGAACAGATTTGATGTGGCGCCCATGGTTTATCTTGGTCACCTAGATGGCAACCAAAGTATAGCTTGTATATTTTCTTAATGTCGGTTGTAATACTTCGTCACTGTGTTTTAGTTGTCAACTGGCCGCATACGAAACAGAACTTGTCGAGGCATGTTGACTGACCTGAGCAAACTATAAATTCAAAAAAAATGTACACCAACTTGACACAACAAGTTCTTGGACTGGACTGATCTTTTGACACACAAAGCACGGCGTTGTTGCCTGAATCACAATGCTGCTAGACGTAAAAGCTCTCACCTGAAATACATAAGATGTATAATTAAGATAATTGAAATAAATAAGATGAATAAACTAAAAAAACACAATCAAATGTTGAAATATTAGTATTTTGCCTATTTAAAATGGTTAAATCTGTGTAGTTATATATATGCCTTCATCTTGAAAACTATATGTGCTAGAAAAAATCTGAATGCAGTTTTGGAATCAGCGTGAAAAATGCTATCCAGCCAACACAAATTTTACTCTGATGAAAAATCTTTGTTGACCAGTGTACTTAGAACTGTATTCATAAGTGTAATTATTAAAATATAGTTAGTTACAGTATATAGGCATACATGTCAATAAGCAATTTAAATAGCAATACTCACATTTTCCATGCAGTTGTAAGTTTTTGATTATATGTTTTTGACAATAAGTTTGTATCCAGTTTCTTAATTACTTTTTAAGATGATGCTTATTCAGGATCATATTGGCTTCATTCGTTTCCTTTTTTGTGATTGTATATGTTCTTCCAGTAGCTGTCATTGGGTTTATGATTGTGAGGATGTTGGACAAATCTACTGTAAGTATATCAGGATTTTCAGGATAAGTAAGTGACTTGTTTGGGCCACAAGGGTGAAGGAAGTTTACTTTCACTTCACCCTCACCAGGATATGTTTCCATCACACACCCAATCCACCAGTGGTTATCATACTCCACTGTTACATATCCTGTGACATTTTCAATTAATTGAGTGGCTTGTTGTGGGAAGCGAATTCCTTTCGACTTTCAACTGAGGCGCTGTGCATTTGTACTTCTAAACAATTTTTTGTCAGTGGTATGAATGAATGTAATTTTTGAGTTCCTGGTATGGTTCTCGCTTTTGATAAAATTGGATCTAAAAATTCTTTCTCATTTGAGTGTTGTTCTTGTGTTGCAAAGGTATAAGACATTTGAGTCAGTTTTAAGGAACAGAAATCAAAAAGATCTTTTGGGGATAGAATTTGATTTTCATATGGCCTACAAAGACGTTCTTTTGATGGTTCGTCCGACACCATCTGATGGTCCCTTGCCATGGCTGGTAGCAAAAAAATGCCACTCAGCCTTAACTCCAAATTCTTCATGGTGGTGGCATAAATTTAAAAAGTTTTTGCAGTTTTTGTATTGACCTGCACATCCATCAGTAAAATAGATAATTCTGTTTAGTAGCTGAAAACTTGACTTAAGATGATTTATTAAAACTTTTATGAATAGATGCACTGCAACAGTATCATGCGTATTACACTCTGAGATAATAGAGAGCTGTGATTTACTTTTTCTTGCTCTTTGTAATAATAAACCCATGGATGAAGAGTCACTTGGCAATTATTCCAGTGAAGTCCTTGAGCACAATCTTGGACTACAAAGGAATAGTTTTCGGAAAAGTCCCTAATCACCAAAAAATTGCCTTCATCCAGTTCATTTTTTCTTTTTTCTAAATACTTGGCTTGTTGTTTGGCAAGAAATCATGATGCCTTAGTCGAGTTAGTCGAGAAATAAAGGTATCTAGGAAATCTTCTAAATTTTGTATAACACAGTCCAGCTGAGATCAATCTGTTGTTGTCCACTGTTTGTACTGGATTTCATCAATACCTTTTTCTTTGTAACATGTAAGAAGAGTTTCCTTTAGCAAATCAGGTCGAGGGCATTGATATCACACTCCTAAATAGCAAGAAGGTTGACTTTTGTCACAAATAATTTTGGCTAAAGTGCAGTGGTAACTACTCAACAGAGTTTCTTCCTCACTGGTAATTTCTGCCATTCTAGAACCTATACACTATACGTCCCACTTGCTCCCGCCAAAACACATTCTTTTGGGTGTAGCATTGCAAATTTCAAAAATCTTATGGAGAGAGCTGGAAACTTAAACTTAAATTGTTGATATGCTTCTTTTAAATTACATAAAACTAACCTCTTTTGATATTTTTTTCATTCACCATTTTCTTTTATTGTTACGCAGTCTTTCTTGCCTGCCATTTGTCACTCTTTAACAGTGTTAGTTACTTCCAGTGGCAATTCCTTCCCCATATTCCCTTTTCTTTTGCAAGCTGCTGAGCCTGAACAGCCATTCTTTGTGAACAGTTAAATTCTTGAATTAGTTTTCTTACACTCATTGATGGTGCAAAAACAGTTAGAATCATAATTTGGTCATGTTTATCTGAGTTTTGATATTTATCTTTCAATGTTTGGACAACTACTACTGGCTCAGACAGTTTGTTTACATTTGATGGACCTGGCTCTTGAGGGATTTCACCTACCATATCTAAGTGTCTTCTTACTGAACTTTGTATTTTGGCCATTTTTGTTGGGAGGTATGCTTCATTTCTTTGAATCTTGCATTTGACAATCAGACTTTCCCCAATCATGGCGATTGTCTCATTCATTGCTGACAATTCAGCCTCTTTGTCAACAAAAACATCATCTGATGACACAGTTTCCATAGTAGTATCAGACGAGCTTGATGATAATATTTCTGGTTCTGCTATATTTTGAACTTATAAAATAGGTAAGGAAAATTTTTTTCTGCATGATGAACATAATTTTTGGCCTGGCTTCAAATGATTTGGAAATTTTTCTATCAGTGATTGTGAAGCAGGCCGAAGATCAGAAGATTTTAATTTATTGTGGGAATTGAATGGATCACAATAATATTTTGATGACATTTTATCAGCATATAGTCAAAACCTGAACACACACAAATTTAACATGATTAAATATGCAAATTATATGGGTACTGTGATGAAAATTATTGTTCTTTTAGAGCAGCAAATACCTTAATATTTGCAAAAATCTTAATACATAGTTTATTTATCAAACCATGAATGTAGCTATATTTATACATATCTACGGTACATATATTTATATGTATATATGCTCTGCTAGAATGTTTGCCTTGGTGGTGTAGTGGTTAGCGTTGCTGACTACGAATCCATCAGCCCCAGGTTTGAGACCCAACAGCAGCTGGCATGCAGCAAAACCCAGCTGTTCATCCTTCCACACAATAAAAGAAAGTGGTTGGTAGATAAATGGGTACCCTAGGTGGCCAAGTGGTTAAGACACTCGGCTGCTGATGGGGTGTGGTTTGGATTCCACGTTAAACTGTAGGTCTAAGGTGGAGTGAAAAGCTTGAGCTTCGTCAGAATGAACAATTTGGGCGGAAGCTAATCAAAGGTTTTACATATATATGAACTATTTGTGAAGTTATCTTAAATAAAATGCTCAAAATTTTCAACATGCACAATTTCAAATGCTTGTGGAAAGCAAACCCATGGAGATCCCACTCCAATTTTTTGCTTGAATATGCTTCATCTAAAGGTCTTTACTTATGGCAATTTTCATGACCTTGAATTTTGAACTCTGACCTGAGGTCAAGTTCAAAGGTGAAATATAAATGCAACATTTTTTAATGGAATGTACACACACTGCGCATAAAATTAAAGTTATTCTGCTGTTTTTTCTGATCATTTTGACACAAAAATCATTAAAATCCATCCATTAGATCCTGAGTTATGACCTTTCAAAATCATGAGGTTATGCTGCTGACCCCAAATTTCGGGGGGGTCATTACTCCCAAACTATTTGACCCAAGTGGCTAAAATTTTGTCACGCTTCATTACTCATCATACCCAACTACCACACCAAAAATCATTAAAATCAGTGAGATGACCTGACATAAGGTGTGTACACTTGACATGGAATGCCTCCATTGAATAAGTAGGGAACACTTTTTGCTTTACACAGATGTTTAATGCAGATGATTAATGTAAGCCAACACAACTCATCGAAAAAATTAACTGTAATGTGTCTGTATTCAATTGTTATTTATAGAGGGAACAGGGTTTAAACATGGGTTTACATGTATAGTATTGGGTTTATGATAACATACAGGACAGAGCCCTTAAGAACCACTATTAAGAGCTTTTGAAGAAAAACCGTGGCCATCTACAACTGCAGCTATAGATCAGCCAGAAAGGAAATTAGAGATGAAGCAATAGATTGAAGGATAGAAACCAAATGAGGGCAGGGCAGTTTGGAAATTAAGGATTTGTGCCAGACTCTACCAAAAGAATTGCACCTAGGTGGTGTAGTGGTGTTGCTAACAATGCATCCGTTGGCCCCAAGATCAAGACCCAGTAATGGTATGGTAGGTGGTGTGGAGCAAAACCCAGATGGTCATCTTTCCACACAATAAAGAAATTAGTTGGTAGATAAATGGGTACCCTGTGTAGCCTAGTGGTTAAGACACTGGGCTGCTGGTGGGGTGTGGTTTGGATTCCACATTAAACTGTAAGTCTAAGGTGGAGTGACAAGCTTGACCTTTTGCAGAATGAACAATTCAGGTGGAAGCAAAATCAAGGTTATGTCCAGTGCAATAGCAAAGGTTTCACCGAAATCCTGAAAAGTGGATGACCAGGAGTTAGAGAGGTATGCAAGAAGATCACCAGTAGAACAGACCTTGCAGAACACACACTGATGTTCTGAAAGAAGATTGTGAGTACAGAGGTGTTTAAGAATCTTCCTTATGAAACATATATTCATGAACTTTAGGGAATAAATCAAATCAGTTTGACGATAGTTGGAGGGTTCAGATCCTCTGGGACAGGCTGAATGAAAGTGAATTTCCAGCAGGAAGGAACGTACCAGATGAGAGAGTTTGTCTTAGCATGGTATCGGAGCAGAAGCACAGTTCTTGAGAACAACAGGAGGGATCCCATTAGGACCATACGCCTTCTTAAAGTTGAGTTCAGATAGGGCAGTAAAAACGCCTTTGAAAGAGATTATAATTTTAGACATAATTAAGTCAGAGGAGTGTGGAGGTGAAAGTTTGAGCAAAGAATTCAGCTTTATTGGGAGAATAGATGGCAACTGAGTCATCAGAATGGGGAAGAGGAGGGAAAGTAGTAGTAGTAAAGTTGTTGGAGAGTTGTTTGGTTAATTGCCAGAAAGAGCAAGAAGAATTAGAATTAGATAGGTCTTCATATTGTCTGATGAAGGAATTTTTGGTGAGTTGAACAGATTTTGTGTGATTCTGGGCAGAACTATAAGCTAAGTGAGAGTATGGAGTTGGATGGCAATGGTACCATCTGAAAGCTGCTTGTCTGTTACTGATAGCATTAAAACAAGCAAAGTTAAAACAAGGTATTTTTGTATTAGTAGTAGGAAAAGAATTTGGAATTTTTTATGTAGAAAGGAGGTGTCAAGGATGAGCACCTGCAAAAATGCCCCCTCCATAGAACAAGAAGGCCAAAATCAAGTTCTTAGAATCTCAATGATGTACAGTCCGACACCCAAGAGAATCACCTCTGTGATGTGCTCAGTGCACTTAGAGGAGACCCAGCCAAGGAAGCAGTAATCATTCCATTGGAAATTAAAGAAATACTGCCAAAGGGCCTCCCAATCCAAAGATCAAGCAGGAGTGATATGACAGGAAACAGATATAAGAAAGTGGTTGGAGGAACCCAACAGAGAAAAAAGTTTCACAGAGTAAGAAGAAGGATGAGAGGTGAGAAATAAATCCAAAATGTTGGTCCTATATCTGAAATGATTGGGGATAAGAGTACTGTACAATCTGCTCTAGGTCATTCAGGATAGAGAAGTTGTAAGCTAGTTTACCAGCAATGCTAGTGAAATGGGAGGAAAGCCAAAGGTGGTAGTGAACATTGAAATCACCTAAAATGGAGATTTCAACAAAAGGAGAGTGGGATAAAATGTATTCCACTTTGGAAGTGAGGTGGTCAAAGAATTTTGGATAGTCAGTAGAATTAGGAGAAAGGTAAATAGTGCAGATGTATTTAGTTTGAGATTGGTATGTACTTGTAAGCCATAACCAGATAGTGTAGGATTCTGAAGACTCAAGTTTGGGAATATGAGAGCAAGTTAGATCATTGTGTACCTATATGCAATGTACACCTTTGGAATGAAATTGAGTGTAGAATAAGTTGGAGGGTACATAAAAGGGGTTGTTGTCAGTCACCTCAGACACCTGAGTTTCAGTGAGGAAGAGAAGGTGAAGTTATGTTCAACAGATTGGAAATTTGAGGAAATGTCACATATGTTGCAGAAGTTTATGAAAAATAAATCAGACAGAGATCAAAGACACAATGCCTCAGAGAGAAATCATGAGCCCTGGTGCTTCTTTTGACTCTTGGCCCCTTTACCCCTGATCACCACCTCTGTCTTCCAGCCTGGTCTGGACTGCTCACAGGGTAGATGAAACATGGAAAAAGATTGACAGTAACAGGAGAAATGGGAGTTCTAGTACTCCCTGTCTCCTGCCTAACATTCCCCCCTGGAGTATTTTCCTGGTTGACTGGTGGCTGCAATCTCCTCCTGATATAATGACCTTTAAATTTTGGAGCCAAAATGACAAAATGAGAAGGAAATTAATGAAATCCATCTTTAGTGTAAACACTAATGGATTAAATATTATTAAAGGTTGTTTACATTGAGACTTGATAACTAATAAATTTCTAGTAAAAATAAAATGCAAAACTCTAATCCAGCTTTCGCCAAGTCTTGTATGCACACACTCTGACATGTGAATAATCTCGCTCTGTTTAAGTGAATTTGTTTTCCCCTCTGTAAGGGGACTCAGTACGTTGCTTCACTGCATCTACTATGAACTTAATACTATTAATTGCAGGTTCTTCTTTCTAGCCTGTGGCTGATTCCAATCTAATTGTATGGTTTCCAACAAATAACTGCCCCTTGATTTTTTTGCATCCTTCCTTCCTTAATGCATTGAAAAAGGAAGCTTCAATTTTGTGCAAAGGATATAAAGTGAGGCATTATCATAAACAGTTTTATTTCACAAGAAAGTACTTCACACAAGAATTAGCAAAAGGCAGAATTATACTGAAGTTTGTATTTGTTCACTGTATTTATTTTAGAGAACTGAGACAATCAATTTCCCCTTAGAGCACACCTTATTCAACTGCCTTAGCTCAGCAGGCCTGGTTCATTGGTATTCCTCAGGCAAAGTCTTCCTAAGGTTACAAATTCTATAAACTATTATGTATTGAAAAGATCATTGCCTGAATTTATAGAACATAGAATAATAATAATTAAATTTTAACAAAATTATTTGCTGTGGAAAACCATTTCCACGTGGCTCTCTTCCCAGAGTTTAAACTTGGAGATTTAATGAAGAGTCCTCTCAAAACAAAAGTAGTAGTATGTAATGTTAACAAAAAAATAAATAAAAAGTTAAGAGATACACCTGGCTTATGATGCTATACTAAGCACTTGAATCTGACACTAAAGTCAATACTTATTTCATAATGAAACATCTATAATTGTCATTTTTGTGCTCTTGAGCACTCTGACTTTGATTTTTCTTGTTCCCCATTTGCTTTGGCATAGGTGAGCATACTCCATATTGTGAATACTCCATATTGTGAATGTAAATTTGTTTAAAACCAAGTTGAAATCCCAATTAATAATGGCATACTAACAAAAATCTAGGGTTAATGTCCATTACTATTGTTTACTAATTATTAATTTTGCGTGTGTAATCTAGTATTAAAAACACATTTCTTGGGCTTGTTCAGTTCTTATCTCATGTATAATATTGGTTTCTTTGTATGGTATTGGTATAATGCCTTCAATGGTGACTTTGCATTTGTCATGTCAGTAGTGATATTTTAAGATACATATTTTAACTATTAATAATACTTCTTTACTTATTTATTACTAGTGGAGCGACCCGGCATTGCCCTCATTGTTCATGATTAATTGGGACTGAGAAAAATGTCATGAATTACGAAATTGCGAACAATGAGATCCATTTTCAATGTAAAATAGCTAATTGGTTCCAAAAGCTGAAGGATGGTAGTGTAAAATATCTTTAAAACACCAAATTTTGTAAAACACTGCACAATATACTAAAGCAGTACATATTATTAAACAATGATTCGCATCAAACACTAATAAAAACCAATAACATTACTGTAATATTACATAAACAATGATATTTTACATAAATAAAACTTTTACTGTACCGTATGTAATATAAAGCAATATTATTACATAAACAATTATGTAAAGTAATAATATTTTATAAACAACTAAATAACACACTAAATATAGTACACTGGCACTGAAGAGCACGAAATGACAACCTCACTCAGTGAAAGACACAGCACGACTGACCCTGCATCGACCTGCATTGGCAGCATTGCAGACATCATGTAACAAAATCACAAATTTGCAGTCAGTCACAAATTTACTGAAACATGGTAGTAAAATGGGTCATCACGAATTTGCAAAATCGCAAACAGAGAGCCTTAGAACAATGAGGGCCCACTATATATATATATATATATATATATATATATATATATATATATATATATATATATATATATATATATATATATTAGGGTGGGCCGTAAGTTTCCATACATAGGAAAATTTAAATGTTTGTTTTTATGTTTCAGATACCCTAAGAATATGCGTTTGACGAAAGAGCAACGAATTGAAATCATACTGATGGCTGGGTCGGGAAGCAGTCGCATGGTTGCAATGAACTTTAACAGAAAACATGGAACGAACATCACACACGACTGTGGCAAAACTTATTAACAAGTTTCAGAAAACTGGAAATGTTGCAGATCAACCGTGAAGTGGTCCAAGACATACAGCCACCGATGAAGACACAACAGCTACGATACTTACAGCGCTTACACGGAGTCCCAGAAAAAGTACATGATGGTTGTCTGCAGAAAGTGGTGTCAGCAGATCGAGTATCAGCCGCATTTTGAAAGCAAACAAATGGCATCCATACAAATTGCATATGGCACAGCATTTGAGTGAAGACGACCCGGATAGACGGATGGAATTCTGTGAATGGGCATTAACCAAAGTGAACGAGGCTCTTGTTTACTGATGAAGCAAATTTTTACATCAATGGAGAGGTTAATCAGCAAAACATACGTTATTGGAGTAATGCTAACCCTAACTGGCTGAGTCTGACGAAGATGCAAGGTGCCGGTAAAGTGATGGTGTGGGCCGGGATATGGGGTGACAGAATTATTGGACCAATTTTTGTCAGTGGAAATCTTAATGCCGAAAGGTATCTTAACATGTTGCAAGAAGAGATTTTCCCATCCCTGCTAAACGAGGAAGGTAACTTCCCAGTTTACTTCCAGCAAGATGGAGCTCCACCTCATTATGGTCTTCACGTGCATCGGTATTTGGATCAGCAGTTTCCGGATGCTTGGATTGGTCGGCGTGGTCCTGTGGAGTGGCCTCCCAGATCCCCAGATCTCACCCCCCTTGATTTCTATCTTTGGGGCACTTGAAGGCCATGGTGTATCAGGAAAAGATACGAGACATAAATCATCTAAAGGAACATATCACCAATGCCATTACAAGCATAACGTCAACTGTGCTAATGCGTGTTCATCAACAGTGGGGAACACGTATTGAAATGTGTTTTCAAAATAATGGCAACCATGTAGAGCATATTATATAAATAAAAATGGTTGTCCATAAAAAAATGTTTATTTTTCCTATGTATGGAAACTTACGGCCCACCCTGTATATATATATATATACTGTGTATATATATATATATGCCTGGTTAGGTCAACTGAATGCCTGATTAGGTTAATTGAATGCCCTTGACAGTTGGTTAGGTTAAGTCATGATATTTTCATTAAAACTAATGAAAATAACTGCATTCAACACCCAGCTGCACAACCTTGGGACCTAATCAATATGTGTGTGAAGTTTCATGTTTGTAACTGCTTCCATTTTGGACCTATGGCTGGAGCACACACACACACATGCATCCTCTTATTATTATAGATTAATTAATAACAACTAGCTGTTTATTTTTAATAAGAGCCCAGTAAAGCCTAAAGCTTAAGGGCCAAATTAAATTAAATAAATAGTCCAGCTTCACAATTATTCATGTGATTGTAAAATGAATGTATGTATTTTATTATTAATTATAAAAGTTACTCAATTCATATAGGGGTGGACAAGACCCCTGTATAGAGAGAGCAACTGAGTAGGGGTGAAGAAACTGTGGAGGCAGTACAGCACACCTAACCTCTTAGAAGCTGTTTTAGAAAGAGTACTGTATATGTGATCTTTCCAGGAGAGATCACAAGAAAAGGAAGGGCAGAAAGAACATCTTTGGAAGAGATTCTAATTTCAGATATAATAAAGTCAGAGGGGGGAGATGGAGGAACAGCACCAGAATCATTCATGATTAAGTTGGAGGCAAAAGTTTGAGCAAAGAGTTCAGCTTTATCAGGAGAAGAGATGGCAACTGAGCCATTGGAATGGAAAAGAGGAAGTAAAGTTGTTGGAGATTGGAGCGATAGGACAGGAAACAGATATAAGATTGTGGTCAGAGGAGCCCAATGTAGAAAAAGGTTTGACAGAGTAAGAATGATGAGAGGTGAGAAATAAATCCAAAATGTTGGGCCTATCTCCAAGGTGATCGAGGATATGAGTAGGGTGCTGTACATTTAGGATAGAAAAGTTGTAAGCTAGTCCACCAGGGATGTTAGTGAAATGGGAGGAAAGCCAAAGGTGGTGGTGGTGAACATTGAAATCTCGTAAAATTGAGATTTCAGTAAAGGGAGAGCAGGATAGAATGTATTCCACTTTGGAAGTGAGGTAGTCAAAGAATTTTGTGTAGTCAGTGAAAGTAGAAGAAAGGTCCACATTGCAGATGTATTTAGATTGAGATTGGCATGTAAGCCATAGCCAGATGGTATAGAATTCAGAAGATTCAAGTTTGGAATACGAGAACAAGTTAGGTCATTGAGTATAGAGAAAGTAAGAGAGTACAGAAAAGGGGTTGCTGTGTCATCCCAGACACCTGAGTTTCAGTGAGGAAGAGAAGGTGAGGTTTAGAGGAGAGGTGGTGTTTGAGAGATTGAAAATTTGAGGAAAGGCCACGAATGTTGCAATTTATGAAAAGTGAATTAGGCAGAGGCCCAGAACATCTTAAATGAGCAGTAGCAGAAATAGCCTCGCTGCCTGGGTCTACATGTCTGGTATTGGCAGCGGGGAGCCAGAAGTGGGGACATTTATGGTCCCTCTTCAGGGGACTCCAAGGCTCTTGAAGTTGATGCCTTTTTTTTTTTTATTTTGGAAAGATTGTGTAGTGTGTAAAATGCATGTATATGTAGTGAGGAATAGGGAGAGAAGTGTGTTTTTGAGAACATGCTGAACTGCTCACAGAGTAAAGGAGACATGAAAAAAGATCAGCTAAGGAGGACAGTGACAGGAGAAGCAAAGTGAGGAGTGACTGTGTCTAGAAGCGAAACCCTCTAAAGAGTAATAGTTTACTAGGAAGGTGATACATATGGGTATGAGGAATTTATGGAATTTTGCAGCAGAGTAAAATTTGGCTTGTTTTAGAACTTGTAGAACTTTAAAATTGACTGAACTCAATAGCTTTGAAGGTAGTGTAGTAAAATTCAAAGGTGGTGGCTACTTGCCTCTGACATTAATCATTCCACTTCTCAAGGTTTGCTAACCCTCCTCCTCCTTATATAGGTTGCTATAGAAGTTCCAAAAATCTGTAAAATTAGATTAACATAGTGACTGCCAGACATTAGGGAGTACAACATGTCATTTGAAAAAATATGAAAAGTGAAGGAAGATTTATGTTGTTTAAAAGTTGATGCACTAACCCCAAAGTAACTTTTGCCCAATCTTCAGATGTCCAATGTTGGCACTCGTTTGTCCATTGCAGTCTTTCTTTGCGATTGACCTCTGACAGCCATGGCTTCTTTGCCTTACACTCTGAGCTCTGTTTCAGTAAGTCATCTTCACACAGTTCTTTCAAAAAAAAAAAAAGGTCATGGCCTTTTGAAAATCAGAATGAAGCTTTAAAGATTTTTTTTTTTTATGCACAGCCATTTCACCATTCAACCCTGACTCCTAGATGTTACTCTTTTTCAACCAATATGTGACTGATATGAATAACTTTTGATGACTGAAACAGTTCAGTGTCATTTGAAAAGTCCATCTAGAAGCTAATAATGCTATTTGACTTCTTTATCCTTCTGTTAGCTTGCATGCTTCAGCCATTTAGAGTCAGGTTCACTAGTTTTAAATCACTAATGTAATAATATTGCAGAATTGATACAGTTATTGGTGTTTTTAATTGATGCCATCTCTACTGCATTTCACTCACTGCATTGCAAGCCACCTAAATATCTTTATAACCATAAATGATTTGGAGCTTTCATCAAAATAACTTCTTTATAGCTTTCACCTAACATACGTGGATTGTTCTCTATCTATTGCAAAAATCTCAAGGTGCTTTACTTCTGCCCAAAACCCTTAGCCTCATGTATAAAGTGCTGGGTTTAGTTGTTTTAAAATTTAAGCAAACTATAAAAGCTGTATAGGTCAAAGCCTTCTTTAAACATTGTGGGTCCGGGAAACACTGGCCTGATGTGAAAAATAGTTTAAAACGCTGATCTGTGGTAAAAAATAATTTAAACATCTTTTATTGTAATGTGCAGTGATGGGCACCATTACATTAAATTGGGTGGCGTTATTGTTACTCGTTACACGTCAAATATGTACTCAGCGTTACTGTTACATCATTACTTTTGAAAATCCTTAAAGCATTACCATTACTTGATACATGTAACAACATTACAAGTAACTAGTTACATTTGATAGTTGTTTATGTGCCTTCACACATATTTTGAAATTACAGATAAACTTACAAATGGCAGCCATGCCACATAAATTCTAATATCTACTATTATTGACTATATAAATGTTGTTTTCTTAAGAACGATATATTGCACAATAATTTGCACCCCAATGATTTTTGGGAAACATGAAGAGACCTAGCAAATATAAATTTAGTTGTTGCCACTAACACAGAATAGTGAATTGCATTTAATAGTCCTCATGAATGGAATGGCAATGTTATCAAATTCAAATTCAAGTATTGAGTAATGAGTAATGAAAAAATCTGTTACATTGATAAAAAATTTGCAAAGCGTTACCGTTACATTGATACATTTGAAAATCTTTCAGGTGTTACCGTTACTCATTACTTTTGTAACGTTTGTTACATAACATTGTTACATGTAATGTGTTACTGCCCATCTCTGGTAATGCGTGTAGTATTAGAAATAAATTGAACAAATTTAAGGTGATAATTTATTCCGGGAACTACAATATAGTTGCTATAACCGAAACATGGTTAAATACCATGACTCGGGACTTGGTGGGGGAACTTGATATAGCTGGTTTTACTAATGATAGGTTACATAGGATTGGTGTTGGCATTTTGCTGTATATTCGTAATTCCCTTAGGGCTATCAAGGTTAAGATAGATTTTCCAGCAGCAATTAATGCGATATGCAATGAAGTTAGGGCACATAGTATTAGCTTCAATTTTGTTGTTGTTTATAGACCTCCCATTCAACCCCTCGATACCGATACTAGATTTTACACACTTCTTGGTAACTTTATTAATAATCAGGATAGTATAATTGCCGGAGACTTTAACTGCCCTAACGTTAATTATGAGACTTTTACTGGTAATGATGAGGGCTCGAGATTGATTGAGTTCGATTGAGTTCATGGAAGATAATTTTTTATGACAGATGGTTACCGAACCAATGTGCAGTGACAATATTTTAGATGTGGTGATGATGAACGGCGAAAATATAGTTGAAGGTTTAGAAGTAGGTGATTGTTTGGGATGTAGTGATCACCAAATTATTAGGTTTAAGTTATTGATAGAAAACACTAAGGATAGTAACGTAATAGAAGCCCCTGATTTTCGTAAGGCCAATTTTGATAGTTTTGCAGACAGGATGAGAGTAGTGGACTGGGATAATTTATTTATGGGTAATGACACAAATTTTCATTGGGAGGCATTTAAAGAAAGTTTTATGAATATCGAAAGGGAGTTTATTCCTCATAGGCCCAAGCATGCTAGAAATCATGGTAGGCCCAAATGGTGGACTAGGGAAATAGGGGAGTTCATAAATGAGCATAACAGAGCATATAGACTTAATAAGCACAATGGCACGGTAGCTAACTTTAATAGATATATTGAGCTTAGATGTCAGGTTAAAAGATCAGTTAGGAATGCTAAGCATAATTTAGAAATACTTTTAGCTGAGGATAGTAAACATAATCCAAAAAACTTTTTGACTATGTGAATAATCGTAAGCCAATAAAAGACGATATAGGACCTCTAGTGGATGCTAATGGTGCTTTGGCTTCCGATGCTCAGGCAATGGTGGGTATTTTTAACAACTTTTTTGCAACTTTTTACTGTAGAAGATGTAAATAATGTCCCTAATGTTGATGATATTGTTCCATTCAGTAGCAAGACTATTTTGAATGATATAACTTTTTACGAGGGTGAGATTGCGCATTATATCGATAAGCTAAAAGTTAGCAAGGCTCCAGGCCCTGAGGCTTTTTATCCTAGACATTTGAAAGATGTTATAGTAGGCCCGTTAACAAAAATTTTTAATAAGTCACTGGATGCAGGGATTATTCCTGAAGACTTCAAATTAGCTGATGTTACACCCATTTTTTAAAAAGGCGACTGCACAGTAGCTGGCAATTATAGGCCTATTAGCTTAATGTCGATCGTCAGTAAACTTTTGGAATCCATAGTTAGGGATTGTATCATCGATCACTTAGAAAATCATGATTTGATTAATAGTAGTTAGCATGGGTTTTGATACTGTAGATCTTGTTTAGCTAATTTGTTAGAATTTTATAATGAAATAGTGCACGAATATGATAGACATAGAGCTGCTGACATTATTTACTTAGACTTTAAAAAAGTGTTTGATACACTTCTGCGTAGAAGATTAATTGCGAAGGTTAAAGTGCACAGTATACACAGTCAGGTAGCTAACTGGTTAGAGGAATGGCTTCATGCTAGGAAACAGGGTCGTTGTTAATGGTAGTGAATCAGGGTGGTTGGATGTGGAACCCTCAGGGTTCACTGTTAGGCCTGTTGCTATTCATAATCTACATTAATGACATAAATGTAGGTTTGACCAGTAATGTGTCAAAATTTGTGGATGATACTAAAATAGGCAGTAAAGTTGCTAATGCAGAGGACAGAAATAGGCTCCAAGATGATGTAAATGGGATTATGGAGTGGATGGATAAATGGCAGATGCAATTTAACGTAGACAAATGTAAAGTTTTGTATATAGGTTCTCGTAACAATAATTACATGTACATGATGGAAAATAGAAAGTTAGTGAGCGTTGATGAGGAAGTAGATTTAGGCGTACGTGTATCTAAGGATTTAAAAGTTAGGAACCAGTGCCTGGAGTCTTGCACAAAAGCTAATTTAGGATGTTAGGCTTCATAGCGCGTAATTTCAAATTTAAATCAAAGAATATTATATTGCCCCTTTACAAGTCCCTAGTCAGGCCTCATTTAGAATATGCCATTCAGTTTTGGTGCCTGTATTTGCATGAGGATATTGATAGGTTGGAAAGGGTTCAGCATCACGCCATGAAACTAATTCTGTCATTATGCAACAAGTCTTATGAAGATAGGATTAAAGAGTTAGATTTGCATTCACTTGAAACCAGGAGATTATGGGGGGAGCTTATTGAAGTTTTCAAAATCATTAATAAAATTGATAACGTAAAATTTGACAAACTGTTCACTTTCAATAATCACAATATTCGTAATAATGGATTTAAGTTGCGTGGCAGATGTTTCATTACTAACATCACTAAAAACTTTTTACGTTTAAAGTAATTGATAAATGGAATAATCTTCCTGCGCCCGTGGTGAACTCTACCAGCGTTAATATGTTTAAGAACCATTTAGATAGGCATTTTAAAAATAATTAAAGTTGCTTAAAATAAAAAAACAATCAGCAACAGGAGCTCTGGGGGTGGTGGTCGAGGATGAGTTTGTTGATGATTAATGCCAGCTTGTGACATGCCAGTGTGTGATGCCAGCAATAAAATTATTAAAAAAAAAAAATTAAACTAACACGAATGTAGATGTAGCGTGTAGAGTAAACTAACCCACTTTTTGTTATAATCTTCCTACTTTTTTATTTTTTTGTTTTCTTATCCTCTCTTTACTTGCATGTCTGTTGTTTGCATGGTATGACAGTGTTTGAGTTAAGACTGTGTTTGCATGCTTTGTAAGCATTCTTATTTTACTTCTTTTCATCTTTCACCCCTTTTCTATTCTCTTCAACTATTTTTCTGACTTGTTGGCAGTGGCCAGCGGATGATGATGGTGAGGCTTTCTTTTGTCTTTTTCTGAATGAATGTTAACACATGAATGATAGGTTTTGCTAGTTATTTAACCCCTTGTTCTCCTCTTTTCACCCCCTACTCTTTCCTTTCTCTCAGGCTAACCTTAGAGTGGATCTTAGGGTCTTTGTTAGCCTTAGCTTCTGTAGATCTGTAGAAAATAGACCCACACAGTTATTTGAATATAACTTTTCACTCTACATCATTACACAGTAGGAAGCGAGAGAGTAAAATATAGTTATGTGATTTGGGGTTTAACAGTCCCCAGAAATTTAATCAGCTGTGGATGTTGTTAGCAGGGCTGTGGAGTCGGTGCTAAAATTTGCTGACTCCAACTCCGACTCCAAAAATTTTAACATTCTGACTCCAACTCCGACTCCAGAAATCTGACTTGTATAATTACGACTCCGACTCCAATGGAATGTTAAGGCCAAATTGATTAAGATTAGCTTTATTAGGCCAATGGAGATTCATAAACAAGGCATTTCATCACCACCACATGCCTCATCAGGTTAGTTAGTGGCTGTAACTATGCCTTAATGGCTTTTTTTCTCTCTATTCAAAAATTACAATAAATCCCAAAATACAAACTGATTGAAGCTTAAACAAAATAAGATTATTATTGGTTTAGCAAATTAATAAGATGTTTTTGTATTATTATAAACATCCGTAACAAAATGTACTAACCTAAACTGAATTTTTAAATTTCCTTATTATTAATTATGTTAATTAATTAATTATAATCCTTATTAATTATAAGCAACTATATTTATATATTATTTATATTTATATATTATATATTATTTATATTTATATATTATTTATATTTATATATTATATGTTATTTATATTTATATATTTATATATTATATTATATATTAAAACATTAGGTTAAATCTATTTTATTCATAAAATTGAGCTAGGCCTAGGCCTAGGCTGCTATGGTTATAGTTAAAGGATTTGCACCGACTCCGACTCCACTCAAAATTGACCGACTCCACGACTCCGACTCCTGACTCCGACTCCACAGCCCTGGTTGTTAGTCTGTAACAACTTGAATTTTAAAGTTTTTACATCCGCTTTACATTAGAGCAAGTGAACTATTTATAGAAATGGGATTATCCTAGCTATTGTCAATCAATTGTTTTGTCAGCTGTATGTTACTAGGTATAATTTAAGTATACAGAAATGGCAAAGCCATTGAAAAGACTAATTTAGGAAGATTTTGAAATATGTGAGAATTACAAGTTAATAAATGATAAGTTTCTTGGTAAGAAAAATTATTTGAACTCTCTTTTCTGACTTACATTTTGTGAGCCATAAAATTAAAGCAACTAAACGTTGATGTAATTTTTACAAAAACATAATTGAATTAACTTGTTTGAAGTATTTCAATAGTGTATTCAAAATTTAATAAGAAATTTAAAAAACAGACAATATTTTAATGCTGATAACAGATTAATCAGTAAAATACATATTTTATTTGCTTGACCATACCAGTATTGATTAATTGATACATCCTTAATACCAATAAACCAGTTAGAACCATTGACTTATTTCTATACATCAGAGTTGAAAATGGTTTTCTTCTCTTCAGGTTTTAAATAGGCAGAGTATAAATCTTTTGAAGACTATC
The DNA here is from genome assembly GCA_023014485.1 of Bathynomus jamesi. Classification (NCBI taxonomy): domain Eukaryota; kingdom Metazoa; phylum Arthropoda; class Malacostraca; order Isopoda; family Cirolanidae; genus Bathynomus; species Bathynomus jamesi. The sequence continues at coordinate 797,645 of JAJOZX010000357.1, read as the reverse complement.
AGTGGCAACGATAAAGTTAAAGAAGAAGTTATGAAAATTGGAGCTGGAGAACTTACAGTTAGGGCCTTAATGAAGCACCAAGTAGGTGGTTTAGACACACCTGTGTGATGCCTAAAACAAAACAATGATCAAAATTTATTTCATTTTTGTTTTCTGAGCTTTTGCAAATGAAACAAGGTAACTTCCAACCAGTTCATTATCTTCTTGCTTAATATTATATTTTATTTTTACCAATTGTCATCTTCATTCATGATTTTGCTTTTGTACTATGTAATTAATTAACTTTCTTTTCCTTTTAACTTAATAATTTAATTAGTGAGAGAGTTAGAAACTGGCACATCCCTTGGGTCAACTAATGCGATCCACTGCCCTAACTCCTTGATTAATATTACCAGCATCATCGGAATTCAAACCCTCAACCTCAGTGTCTTCACTTTGCATATAAAGAAACTCTGTTACCAATTGAGCATGGGTGCTGACTTGCTTTTAAGTTACTGCACCACTATAACTTTAAATGTAACTGATCTATGATCAGTAGCCTTAAGATTATGCCTATAATAGAGTATACACAAGCTTGAAAATTTCTTAGATCTACGATCTCCGATAAAGTAAATTGAGCTCAGTTAGGCTGTATTATGTAGTCTTCATGAAACTAATTTTCAAATTCTTTGTTGGTTACACATTTTATAATAATACATTATTGGACAATTGGCTATGAGGAAATAATTGCCTTTTTGGAGTTTTATCATTAAGAGCTGCTGATTCCTTAGTATGCTACTGAACAGACATGAGGTCATTATCATTGTAATGGTAATTAATTATAATTAATTACAAATCTCTTGTAATGATAATGAAAGAAATTTTGAGGCAATAATGGTAATGAAAGGTCTGTAATGAATCATTACACATCATTACATTTTCATTACAGTGTAATTTCAATATATATATATATATGTAGCTTCTGATTCCACCCAGTCCCAGCCAGCACCAAAGCAGTGCAAGTTGTTCAATTTTATGGCTGCTCCAGCTCCCTCTACAGCTTCTCAGAACCCTATTGTCAGCCAGGTGGACAGCTACCTTGACCAGCCCTGCATTTATGAGGACTGCAATCCCCTGACATGGTGGAGGGACAATGCACATCTGTATCCTGATGTATCTGTTCTTGCTGCCAAGCATCTTTGCATCCCTGCCTCCAGTGCACTGGTGGAGCACATATTCAGTATTGTAATGATCATTACAATGATAATGAAGGGCTTGTAATGGTAATGAAACAAAAATGCTGTAATGGTAATGATAATGAAACAAAAATGCTGTAATGGTAATGATAATGAAACAAAAATGCTGTAATGGTAATGATAATGAAAAATTTCTGGTAATGATAAACCTTGTAATGACCCTATGTCTGCTACTGACAGGGTTGGTACCCAAAAACCCAGCAAAAACCCAACCTAAAAACCCACATCAATTTACTTCTCATAAACCTATTTTAAACTTGGCATTTTTTATAATATGGTTATGTAGTCTTATATATTAACAACTATAAACTATAATTAATGTGATAAGGCCAATATAAACTAAAATTTCTAGAAACTATTTATTTGACATGTTTCATTATAAACCTTATATTTAATACTGTATCTAATTTATCTATCTTCTAATTGGCTACCTATATCTAAAAATAAATCATGTTTCTTTTCAACTTTATAATTTAAGTGGTACCTAATATTGATTATTAATCAGTATGTTCAACATCTTTTGACCTTAGGTGGTGGTGGATTCAAACCAACATTTCTGCCTTTTCTTTCCCTAACCTATTTCGCATTTTACTTCATACCAAGCCAAATGTTGAAAAAAATCTTTCCAATGATCCAAAACTGGCTGGACAACTATGAATAGATCTCATAAATTTAGCAAAACCTAATGGTAACCTGGTCTCTTTTTTTTCTTTCATTTCAACAATTTTCCACCAATTACTAGCTGATGTAGAGCTCACTATACTATCTTTGAATAAATAAGGAGGAAAAATTGGTGCATCTTTTAAGCAGAATGCATAATATCCTGCCATGTATTCTGAATTTATTTCAATCAGCCATTCTTCAGCCTCTTCCTCTTGAACTCTATTCAGTTTTTGTCCTGAAAAATAATAGAACTGTGTGGAAACAAAAATAAAGCTAATAATATAGATTATATAATTTATGTTATGGTATCTAATTTATGCTAATTGTTATCTAATATGGCAACCAGATGATTTGATTCAGATTAGAGAAAACTCTTCTGCCTGTACAGTTGAGTTACCTATGTTTTATATATTGATAGTAGTTAAGCATTTAGGTCCTATTTACCTTCATACTTTGGGTCAGTTATATTTGCCAAAAGATGACATGGCTCCATAGATTTTTTAAATCTCTTAATAATATCTTCTTTGTATGGAGCTAATTTTTCATCTTGGATTAAATTGAGCCAAATTTCAACAGCATCAGATAATGTTGTATTATCAGCCTGCAACTGTAACAAAAAAAATAAAAACTATAAAGTTATATATGGCTGAATGAAAACATCTGTAAACATTTAGAATTATACATTGTTAGAATTTATTTATTGGTGTTACAAGTTACAACACATAAAATGAAGTGTATTTTAATTATTTATTAGTAGTGCTTTAGTACAGGATTCTATAAATAAAATGTGCACTATAAGTCTATAAAATATCTTGAAATTAATATTGGTATTTAAAGTTAAGTAATTTTAACTGCATAATATAAACACACCTTATCTAGAGCATTTCCAACAAGTATGAGTTGTGACTGTAAATTGAGTGCCTCTCTCTGTATAGATAAGTTATCTATCAATTTTCCGATGTTGTGATCAATGTCTTCAATATGCTCTCCTCTTATTTCTATATATAGAGAGTAATTTTACAAATAGGTTTTTATGCATTCTAACTGAGAATTCCATCTGGTTTCATTTGGTAGTTGTGGCATCATACTTCCTCTCTCCATTAACCAATGCTAAAATATAAATTTTTATTACAAATATTGCTGGATTTGACAGCATAAACAAATAGCCTATGCAACTTATTAATGAGTCGTGACAGTGCTAATATACAGGGTGTCCCATAAGTCTGGCATCATAGGAGAAATTTATATTTTTCTATTTCTACAAACCGTAATTCATATTTTTCTCTTTCTACAGGCATAATGTCTGTGAGCAAGGAAGAACGAATCCAGATAATTCTACTCATAGGAAATCGGAGTCAAAGAGAGGCCACTGCTGAATTTAACAGACTGCATCAAGACCGTGAGCCAATAACACAGAGTTGTGTTAGCAGACTTGTTGCAAAGTTTAAGGAAACAGGATCCATAGAAGATAAACCACGCAGTGGACCTTCAAGGAGGTCCACCGACGATGATACAGCGACTGCTATCCTGGCTCATTTTAACAGAAGTCCCAATAAGTCTCTTTGGCGATTGTCTGCCGAGACAGGAGTGTCGAAAAGTAGCATCCATCGCATTCTTCAGGCTCACAAATGGCATCCATATAAACTTCAGATCCTACAGAAATTAAGTGAAGATGATCCCGACTGGCGGATGGAATTTTGTGAATGGGCTACGGAACAATATGCTCGAGATGCCAATTTCCCGTCCACCATTCTGTTCAGTGATGAGGCTGTTTTTTATGGAAATGGTGAGGTAAATTGACAGAACACCCACTACTGGTCTCAAAACAACCCTCACTGGTATACCTCTTCAAAGGAACAAGGTGCATCTCGGGTGATGGTATGGTGTGGCATTTGGAAGGATTGCATCATAGGCCCCCTCTTTTTCGATGAACATGTCACTGGAGGCACCTACCTACGTATGCTCAAGGAAGAAGCATTTCCCAGTGTCTTGAATGAAGAAGGAAATTTCCCAACATGGTTCCAGCAAAATGGCACTCCTGCACATTACAGCACCCAAGTAAGGGAATACCTGTACCAACAATTCCCTGGTCATTGGATAGGACGTCGAGGGCCTGTGGAATGGCCAGCTAGAAGCCCAGATCTCACGCCACTAGATTTTTATCTTTGGGACCACTTGAAAGCGCTGGTATATGCAGAAAAAATTAGGAGTATTGAACATTTGTGGCAGCACATTATTGGGGCATGTAGCACCATTACTCCTGACATCATTCACCGTGTGCTTGCTGACTGGGTATCACATCTGAATTTGTGTATTGAAAGCAATGGTGGACATATTGAGCACGTTTTGTTTTGCCTTTTTTTATTATTTTTCCTATGATGCCAAACTTATGGGACACCCTGTATAAAAGTAAAGCTGACAGTAGCTAATTTATTGGATTTGTTTTTAGCTTACATGAGGTTGGTGATAGTTTCGGAAATATTTGTTAATTTCTACAACATGCTTGAGAACTGATTTTGGGGAGATCTTCTACCAAGTTTAGATGGCATGCTGAACAGCCATAAGTAATAAGACTGTAGTTGTCCTCCTTAAGAATTGCTCTCATTCTCATCATTTTGTTTTCATTATCAGTGCATATAGCAAATACCTGAAAATAAAATGTCATAACTCATAAGGAACTGAGCATTTGAGTACACCAAGGCGGAGAATTACATTCAGTTTATAACTAAAATAAAATGTACCTACAAAATAGTTATACTTACATCAATGCCATATATTTCTTTAGTTTTTGTTATTGCTTCTCTAGCCAACTGTGCACAATATTCTGCTGTCTTTTTTTGTACTTCCAGCATCTACTGCTGAAATCAGATATGGCTTTTTTTCCATTATGAATACTGTGCGCAATAATAGGATCATTACCTACTGAACTCCAGCCATCTTGTATAAGGGTAATGGTACAATCATCAAGATTAAGGTCATTCTTCATTTCATGGATTACTTCATCAATAACTTTTATTAACAGCTCAGATGCCAACCTTTTCCTGTTTGGTGGTTCATATCCTGATCTTAGACCTTTGATTAATTTTATAAATTCTTTATTTTCTAAAATGTTGAAGGGTATGTTAGTTGAAAAAAAGAACCTTGCAACTTGTAAATCTAATTCTTCCTTTTGGTCCACAGTCATTCTTACCACAAATGGTGTAATTGATCTTTGCCTTTTATGCTTTATTGGTGTTGAATGACAGAATGTGGATGATGAAGAACCTGCACTGGTGTCACTCATTTCAGGCACATTTTCACTTATAATCTTTGGATCATCTTTGCCAGAAGCCAAAGTTGGAGGAAGTGAATCAGTTTCAACTGATGCTCCAAATTCGAGTCTCAGCATACCTCTTGCCTCATTTTCAAAACATTCCACTTTTCTTTTACTGCATTTCTCTAGATGATGATTCACTCTCTAAATTTTTTGAATGATACTTTCTTTGCAATAATTGCATAGTACCAGTGGCGGCTCGTAACTTAAAACAGTTGTGTGCTACAACAAAATTTTTTATATATATATAAATAACTGAGAAATTATAAAATAGAACTAATTCATCGTGAATTATAGTAAATGTTCTGTGCAACTAATGGTAGGTAGATAGATATAGTACTTACTTATTTACAAAAAATGAAATTCATGCGATGCTCTTTCTTACTGCAGAACTTGTCAATCACCTTGGTGTTAAAAGCCTCAATGTTTGAGAATGTACTCTGCAAATTGTTTTTGAATATAAGTTTCAAAAGGGGAACTGCGCCATCAATTTTTCTGAAATTGGTTCTTTCATATAAAATGCTAAGCTCTGTTTTCAGTCTCCTTTTCTCCAGCATTCTATAACTTTGAACTGCAATTTCAACTTCATTTTCTGGAAAATGTTTTGCAAATTCTTGAAAGTTAACAGAATTCAACAACTTTGCTCCCTCTAGATGATCCAAGGATTGAAAAATGATGATGAGCCTCCTGTACAATTCGATCACATACTTCTTTGGCATTGGCGCTTCAGCACGACTGTTTGGGTCATTTATTGCCAGATGACACGCATGTAGTCACAATTTCACTGTCAATGACGTCTATTGAATCTCTCACTTCATTGATTGCCAAAATAAAATGTGATACAGCACTTTTTATTTTTACAGCATCAGACAACCTTGCTTGTAATTGGTTATACAAAATGTCTACATGTGGCATTATTCTGTGAAAAAATGAAAGCCAGAAAAGGAATTGTGCATCTCCCAAATAATGATGGAGTCCATGGGCTTCTTGAACTGTCCTGGTGGATAATGATGTCTGCAAATCCAACAAACACTCAACCAAACTGTCTTTGTGTTCATACACCACACTGACAATTCTCGATTTAAAGTTCCACCTGGTTGCAGAACCACTGGGAATCCTTCGTGCCACAACTGCATCTAGTGCAGACAACCATTGTGGTGACCTTGAAAAGAAAGCAGGAAAAGCTGACAGGCAACAGAAGAATACCCTAGCTGCATGATTTTGCAAAGCAGCTTTTTAATTGATGGGCATAACAGTGGATGTATTGTGCAGTGGGAAAAATAGCCTTTATTTTTGCTCGAACTCCACCTCTTTCGCCACTCATTACAGCTGCACTGTCGTAAGTCTGAGCAATTATTTTGTTAGGTTGATCTTTAAAAATCTCATTTATTGTATTCAAAATACAAATAGAAATTGCATCTGCACTTTGACCTTCCGGGTTGAAAAATCCCCAAAATCTTTCAGTAGGCACGCCATTGATTACATAACGAAATACTATTACCAACTGTGAATGTTCAGAAATGTCTGTAGTTTCATCTGCCATTAAAGCAACAAAATCAGCCTCTCTCATTTCTTTGATTATCTTTTCATGGCAAACTTCCGACATACAATCTAGCAGTTCATTCTGGATGGTTTTAGAAGTTCCCTTGAAAACATGATTCGATTCTATGTGTTCTTTTACTGCACTATCTAAACTACTAACAAAATCAACGAGTCCCAAGAAAATACCTGGATTTTCAGATGTTTCACTCTCATCATGTCCTCTTAAGGCAAGTTCAAAGGCACCGCAAAACTTAATGCAGTCAGTTACCTTTGATAATATATATCTGTTCTTTTCTACTTCTTGATTGTGTTTTTTTATGGCATCATGGTAGGCCTGACTTAACTGTGTTGCAATATTCACACTACCGAGAACACTAAGATCCAACACATTGTTTATATGTTTCTTGTTTTCATTATGCTTTCTAATCACTGCTTTAAGATGGCCAAGATCTTTCACTCCCGTGTTACTGAATGAATCACTGTTACCAAAAAGAAGGCATGGAAAGCAGAAAAGAGTATCCTGAACATCACAACCACAAATCCAACTATAATCATCATAGATCTTTCTGTGAAATTGTCTTAAATATCCTCGATTGTTGCTTCCCTTGGCTTTCTGACTTAAATTTAAATCGGGAGTTGGCCTACCTAACTGTTTTATTTGAGCTTTTTCATTTAATGTTCTAGATGAAAAAGGTACTTTTAATAAATTGTCCACTGAATTCATATTTATATAAAAATTAATAATTTATATACAACACTTGAGTAAACAAAAACACACACACATGCATAAAAAGTTTAAAAATGAAACGCAATCGATCGAGCATCCATCACATTGACAAGTGCTGCAGCGACTGGTAGCACATTCACGCCTTATCCAAAACTGGACTGAAAGACACGTCTGCACATGCACTTTCTCTGATTTCACTCGATTTGGGTGCTATACTGATGACAGCACATAAGTACGAAAATAGAAATGCAGGGAATGCGCAGTTAATTCATTTTTTCATAAATTGGAAAACAGTTTAGATCAAATTGGAAATTAAAGAAGATATTATAAGTAATTTTATTGATTTATTATTTAGCTATTTATGTACTTTATTTTAAAAACTGATGTGCTGTAGCACGTAAGCACATAATGAGTGGCTGCCACTGCATAGTACTCTAGTAGGCTGATCACTTAATAAAGTCACCTCATCCCATTCGCTAATTTTAGATCTTCCACCTCTATAACTCTTTGAGTGGCATCTTAAAAATTTAAATTTGAGTTAGGTCTAAATAAAGCTGAAATCTGCTGTTAAGAAATAAAGGAAAGATCTAAAATTAAAATGGAGAAAATTCTAATATGTCATCTCTCATATCTGAACTTTCTGTGAAATAAAGATGTCTTTTTAATATATATTGTAGATTAGCTAAATAAATTAATAAAATAATAGATATATTAGGCACTACATAATTATCAAACCTTTCTAAAAAAAATTTTCAACCCATCAAAAAACCAAAAACCCAGTTGGTTTGGGTTTTTGCCAACCCTGGCCTCTGCAGCAGCTCATTAAAATCTGTGAAGCCCATATAAGTTATTTAAGTACCAGCATTTTTAACTGGGAAATGTATGGCAGATTATGAGGATGATTTTATTTTTATATGCTATTTAATAGGTGGATATTCTCCTCCTCTCTTAGTTTGTTCAAATTAGTAATTGCAGCTTGCCATAAATGAATGTCATGCTATGTTAATATAATGCGTACCAACCTCTCAAATAACTTCTAACAATAATAATAATAATAATGCAAGTTCTAGAAATTTAAAATTCCAAAAACTTTCTGATTTATGGAGTTGTGCGTAAACTTTTGTTAGGGAGTACAAACTTTACTGGACTGCCAAAATGTGTTATACATGTTTTAACTGAAGTTGATGATGGCTGGTGTCATTAGAGATAGTGAAGAACAACATGTGGTAGACTGAATTCGAGCAAATGCTTATGGAGAAGCAATGGAAGCAATGCAATTTTCAGCAATCAGAAGTGGTTTGCTCATAAACTTCATTGTAGTCCAGTGCCAATGTGTCTGCAACACAATTACTAAGAATTCAAACAAGATGAGTGCCTAACAATTGGAAGAAGGGATACAACTCATGCTTTCGCAGGAGAACAAAGTCATTATGACTGAAAGTATTAGCAAAAGGTGATGAAGCTGCACTTCAACTATCTTAGAGAGGTGAAAGAAGGCTGTTGTCCTGTCATCAATTCAACAATATCGCATGAGGCAAGGACTGAAACATTTCCATGTGATTCCAAAGCCAGTGATATCCCCAACAAGGAGAATCGACTGGTTTCACGATTATCTGCGTCTGTAGGATAATTTTGACAATGGACAGTCCAAGCAAAGAATTTATTAAAATGACAATATGTGGTCACCTTTCTTAGAAGATACTGAAGACCATGAGCATTATCAACAGCTTTGCAAAAAAAGAAAAAAAATTTCATTGGGATATTCATTTGCTTCATTGCTGTCAAAATGGTGTGGGAGTTCAAAGAAGGCGCTTCATGGGATGGTGCACATTATTCTTACAGAAAATTTCTTTCCATTTCTTTTGAATCCACAAAATGTAATGGACACCTCAGAAGTGGTTTATCTTCATGATAGTGTCCCATGCCACTGTGCAAGTGCCATCCAACAACTTCTGAGAGACTGGGATTGATTTCTTTGATTGGACTCAATGGCCAAGAAATTCCCCTGATCTAAATGTAGCAGAGCCCTTTGGAGCAATTTTTAAGGACAAAATGGATAATTTGATGCTGCAGGAACTTGGTTACAACCAATATTCTCAAGAGATACTCCAACACATTCGAACTATCCTCCAAGAACTTGAACATAACAGATTTGTTTGAATGTTTGATGGAATCATACCCTGAGTGCCTGAAAGCTGTGTGTGAAGGTAATGGCAAGCATACAAGATATTGATACTCAGTTTGAATAAAGCTTTCAAATGGCATACTATTTTTTGTTATATCTTTGTATAAAAAAACTATATAGGGTTATGGTTGATTGCCAATCAATTTGGCCATCTGATGGAAATTTCCAGCAGATCTTGATGCTCAGTTGACAGCAAAAACCCTGTCTTTTCATTAAAAAATTGTGTTTGTGGAGGTCTTCAAAAGACCTTGTTAAGTAGTGGTTTTTTTTTGTTGGTTAATGTTTAATTTATATGCATTCAATATTTAGTGCTGCCTAAGGTAAAAAAGGAAATTACTATACCTTATTATTTCATTGGGTCTCAATTCTGGTTGTAGAGAGTGTGGCTGCCTATCGTGCCTCTCTTTTGATGTATGGGGTTGTGAAAGGAGTTTAATATAGGCAATTCACTATACTGTACTTAAATACCTGAAGAAATAGGCCTATCCTTTTGTGTTATTAGTTTTATATTATTAGGTATTCACTCAGAACTTATAGGAAGATTAAGCATGTCTTCCTTGCCTACAGCCAGTGATGGGCAGTATCTAGATACATGTATCGATCGATACTTTTGTATCGGTATCGCTTTAGCTACTTGACAAAAGTATCGATTTATCGGTATCGCTAAGGTCAATTTTCTTAAATGTATCGAAAAAAATCGATACTTCGATACATCGATACATTAATAAGAATTTTTTAATATTTAAATAGATGTTATAATATGACACTACTGAGTTATATTTATGAATATACATAAATAATAATAATAAATATTTATTTAATGACAGTACTACTCTACTGGTCACGTGTCACAGTACGGCACAACATTTAAACACATTTGTACTTGTGTTATTGAGATTAATTAACCATAATATAAAAATATTGTTAGCTGTAGAGAAGAAGCTAGAGCGTTTGAATTTGGAGGCATTGCATCATTGTCAGCCACTTCTCAATACAGTCACAGTAGGGTTCACTAAGCGGTTTGAAAAGTTTCTGTGCCTTGATGCGTCGCATGAGTGTAAAGCAGCAATACTGGCATCGTCTTCAAATCCTCTGTTCAAGTTAAAGTGGATGACAATAAAAGGCAAATTTAATACTAACATTGTCAAAAAGAGGGTTCAAGAAATGTTGGTTAATGCTGTTAAGAGCCTCAGCGAGCAGACCCCCCAGCAACAACTAAGTGATGCTGCATCTGACGGAAGTGCAGATGATTTCTTCTGTTATGAGTCTGCTTCCACTAATGTCTCTGCAACCCAAGATTATTCCACTGAGATGGAAGTTTTACAGTATCTGGGTGACAGAAGTCATTCTCTCCAATCTCTGAGGCAGTACCCAGGAATTCTACGGGTCTTCCTGAAGTATAACACACCACTACCATCCTCTGCTCCTGTAGAATGGTTGTTTAGTTTGGCTGGTCACATTCACGCTCCAAAAAGGAATAGACTGTCTGACCAGATGTTTAGCCAGCTGGTATTTTTGAAGGGTAATAGTAATTACTTTTAATTGTTAGTGTAATATTTTCAGTCATTCATGTATCCTACAAAATTAAAACATACTTTCATTAAATAAGGCAATTGTTTTTATTTACATCTATAAAACCCATTAAAATGTCGTTGATTTTACTTACAGTGCATACAAATTAGGTACTAGTATAAACAATAGGGTAATTCTATGAGAAATAGACAAATGAAGTACACAGTCACCTCTTCAAAATTCATGAAACTTGGTGTGAGGGTTGGTTTAGGTCCAAATTACAAATTTCTGAATTATTTTGAAAATTGGTCAAGTTGGTCAAATTTTATGGCTTGACCAAATTTTGGTCAAATGAAAAAACCAATAATTTTCAAACGTAAATATCTCAGCTCCTAATTGTGGTTGTGTAGTAAGTCTTAAACGATAAAATATGTAAAATTAACTGTAGTTTCTAAATATATATCATTTTTTTAGGGTAACAAAAATAAAAAATTTTTTTTTTTTTTTTTTGTGATTTGGCAGCGAAGATATCATTTTTCGAAAAAAAGACCAGGAATAAAAAATGTTTATTTGATGTATGTACACCATAATAAGTAATAAAAAGTCAGTTTATCGACAATTATTATGAAAAAAAATGACTAAAAAAAAAAATCCTCCAAATTTTAACAATTTTTTGCTTTCTTTCCAGATTTTCAGTAGCTATATACCTAATTTTCTAGTATACGTAAATTTACCTAACCCTTAAAATGCCTCAAAACACAAAATTTTGTTGCGATCCTATGAAAAAACACTCAAGAAGAATTTTCTGTAACATCAAAAAAGTAAACTCTGCCATGGCAGCTGCAAGCTATGGAATTTTGGAAGAAAATCAATTACTATGCAGCAATTGCTATGTCACAATTAAAAAGAAGCCAATTGTATTAGAACACGTTCAACGTTCATCCAGAGAGCCGGAACCTGCACCAATACCTGAGCCAGACATACTTAACGAATCTATGGAGCGAAGCAGTAGCGATTCCACGAATCCACCACCAATTTAGGCCGGGCTGAAACTATAATTTTTGTTTGATTTTAATTTATCAGAGTGACTAACAGTTGGCTTTTGATATAAAAATAAGATTCCTGAAAAAAATAATTGGTGGCCACCAACGTGTGTCTGGCCACCCCTGTTTTTGTAAAAACATCTAATGCCGCACTAGCAAAATCAGGAAAATGGCAATATCTCTTCTTCTGAACATGCTAGAGAGATGGTTTGCATACCAAAAGATGCAGAATTTGATGTAGAATAAATTATTAAGAGTGGTATTTTTTCATAAAATTAAAACCTTTAGTTTTTGAGTTATTTTAGAAAAACTAATTTTTTGGGCCCATAGACCCCCTTTCAACTGAATGTCAACACAATAAAACATTCTCAAGCTGCAAATTGACATGTATTAGTGGTTTTCAATCAGCAATCAAAATCAGCCATTTTAAATTCATTGAAAATGCTTTTTGACATTCCAAAACGCCAAACATTAAATTATACAATTAACAAATTGTCATTTTGTCATATTTTAGCATGATAAATAATAATCTAGAACTTAAAATATTTTTTAGACACAAAATCTTTCATTAATTTACATGATCTAATTTTGTTTCTAATAAGACCATCTCTACGCTCATGACCTACAACAGCCAAGGATGCTTCAGTGACAAGCTTGATGTGCCTTTCAACATTCTGACTGTGGCACTCGTGATCCAGTTTCAATGCGGTATTAATGATATCACGCAGTTCATCATTACTGAATTCTTTTAATACAGGTGGAACAGTTTCCCATTGGGACATAGCAGACAGCTTGTGGTATGCAGAAGCTTTGAAATTGATGATTGGCTTTCTAAAGACCTTAACATTCTCATCTATAGCAGGATATTCATCAGTACCACCTTCATGATCCTCTTCATTCTCATCATCACTTTCAATTATTCCACCTGCAAAATCATTGCTACTACCAGATTCATCATCAAAATCCTCTATAACTCCCCTCAGACACAGAACTTTATTGACAGCACACCTCCTCACCTCTTCATCTTCATCAGCCAGCATTCCAACTAAAATATTTTCACCATGAGCAAAATAGCTGTTATTGTTTAATACGTCATAACAAATTTCTCTAATTTTCCTGTCAGGGAATTTATTTACTCTTTGGATCATATTGAATAGGTTTCTTGACCCATCACTTAGCCTCTTATTAGCCTTGATATTGAACCAACTGTGAAAGTATACTTTGATGATGAATTCTACTATGATTTTGAGGTTCTTACTGGGTCTTTTTTGTGAAACATAAAAGCGAAGAATTCTACAGGCTAAGGTGAGCCATCGAGAGTGATTTAGCAGGCCAACTTCTAAGAGTGCAAGGTCTTCATCCACTTCACCAGTAATAATTGCCCAGCAGATGCAGTATCCATAGTATTGGTCTTTTGATAAATTATTGACCACCTCATTTGGTAGAAGCACAAATGCAGGATAAGGTATAGATTTGAAGTCCACAACATTCCATTCTGACACATCCCCATTGAGCTGAGAACCAATAGGGCCAGAAAATTTGTCTGGACTTTTTGTTGTCCCATCTAAAGTTATGAAGATGTGTCTAAGTGGCAATTCATTTAGATGCAGAAGACAAATATCCCACTGAAGAGGTTGCCCTAAAAACATTTCCAAATATCTGATTGACCCATGCATATGTCCTGTGTTAGTATTTGTCCTATCTGCTTTAACTAAGTTTAATTTGGCCTCAAGTTCTGTCCCTTTAATGATCTTATAAATGCCATGAGCAATGTCAATGCCTTTGCCACTCTCCGGGGTAAAATGGTCGAGGTAGAAATCATCTGAAAATAAATGCAATTAATTTTACAATTAAATGAAAAAGGAAGGAATAAAGTTAACTGGACAGTTGTCACTTAAAAAGAAAATTTTTTAAGTAATTGAAATATTACTTTATAGTACAGTAATATAACAGCATAACGCCTATAACTGTATGACAATCATTTCCATTTACCTGGCTCTCCAGTAATGACATAATGTTCCTCTAGGATTGTGGATGTATAATACTTTTCATTTACTTTGTTAACAGCAAGTGTAGCATCCTTTCTACCGTCAAAGCCAATGCCAGTCACTTTTTCAAATATCACTTCTTCTTCCTTCTTCCTTTCAGCTCTCAATTTAGCTCTCTCCCTTCTCAACTTGTTTCTGAAAAGTATTTCAAAAATATTGGCCATGCATTACTGCATTAGCATTATACAAATATACAAAATACAAATGTCAGTGTCCTGTTTGAAACTAATTAATATAAATACAAAATAGAAATTTTGACGCTAATTAAAAATAATAGTAAATCTGGTGATTTAGAACTTATAGCAGAAGCTAAGAAATGTAATATCTAGAGTGATTAAAAACATACTTATCAATAACATTTTGTATGTTATCTGGGGTGATTACTCCAAAGTCCACCAATGTAGCAGAACCAATAGCCACTCCTGCTCTATCACTTACTTGATATCTGTTAGGATATTTAAAGTAGATTTACATATCTATTGTCAATGAATAATTTATTGGTAATCTTAATCTCTTAGTCACAATGATTTCACTTTAAGCTGTATTAAAAGATTTATCTTTCAGTACTATACCTGTCACATGCTTCAGCTAATGAGCATAATCTAGTTCTGTTCTGTAATGTTGAGACTTCTGGAACATAGTCTGCATCAAATAAATCATTACAACTGTCGCTATCTGTCAACTCAGGAATGTCCATAGGTTCAGGAGGAGGATGAGGAGGAGGAACTGATTCTTTTGCTTTTTGAGATTGAATAACCCATGATTTGAATTTTAAGTCAGTGGCTGTTTCTGGGACTTCTTTCAGGGTACAGTAACCATGCCTAGTTGTTTTCTGGTCCTACAAAGTGATTATATTTCATTACACTATAATGTATCTTTTATAGTGATGTTAAAAAACCGTTTTTTTTTTATGTCCATGTTGTTTTTTTTGTTTTTTTGTCATTTTTTTTTGTTTTTTATTGTTTTTTTTTGTTTTTTTTAATAATTAATATAGATATTGCCAATTTAATTATAAGGTATACTTTTGCAATGATATATATTATAAAAATAAATAAAGAAATAATAAAATAGGCCATATGGTACCAGTATAGAATGTCCTTTTCAGCCTATTTACAGAAAAAACTGGCCTCTTTCTTGCACTGAAAGTCTTGTATCTTGAGATCCGTTAAACTTGCGAGAACACTGGCTGGGAGTTGACTGCCCATTGTCCAACCTTTCCAGGACTCCTCCCATCCATGCCTCGGATTTTGAATCTCCCACTTAACTATCCTTTAGACCCGCGATGACATATTTTCCCCCCCGAGACCATCCATATATATACATACACATACACCCATATACATATATACCAATATATACATAAATACTTATATACACATATTTATATTTATTATATACCCCATACATATGCATACATCCAGAATTCCAGATACATACGCACGCATACATACTCACATATATACCTACACAAACTCATACACCTCTATTTCGCCCTTTCATTACCTCCGAGATCATTTAGCACATACAGTAATATCCATACAGCCAAAAGAAACTGATTAAGCACAGACAGAGCAGCAAAGCTAGTATTTATATCCCAAAATGCAAAATTCCAAGAAAGTGAAGTAAAACATGGTGCTACATTGGCTTCGTCAACATCCAAATCTGCAATAAGTACCAGTACCTGTGATATTGAAATTATATGCTCTAATCAATCTATTGATAATGATTCTTCAATGGAAATAGAATCAGATAATGAAAGTTAAACAGCATTAGGTTAACACAAAGGTTAAAGAAAGAGATGAATATTTTTATTTTTTTTATTTTTCTATTTGGAATATATATATATATATATATACACTGGTATTCTTGCCAATCACAATTATATATATTGTTTTATACCAGTATTATGTATTTTTTATTATGTATATTATACCAGTACCTGTGATATTGAAACTAGCATATATGCTCTACCCAATCTAGTGATGATTCTTCCATGGAAATGAAGGTTAAGCAACATTAGGTTAACAAAAAGGTTCAAAAAAAGGTGAATATTTTCCTTTTCTACCTGGAATATATATACTGGTACTCTTGCCAATCACAATTATGTATATTGTTTGAAACGAGGAAGAATGTTTTATGTTCTTGTTAAAAAATATATATACATATAAAAATGAGGGTTTGTTTTTCCTTTCTATTATATACTTTTTGCTTGATTCAATTTTTCTAAAAGATGACTATATATACTAGGTATAACCGTATAAGCATGGTAGTATAGTAAATTATAGGTAATACTAATATACTTATTAGATTAAAGGAAGAAAAATATGGAATAAGTTTAAAACAATAAAAAACAAAAAAACAGACTACCTTCGTTTTAAACAAAAAAAATGACAAAAAAAAAAAAAAAAATTACTCACATCACTAATCTTTTATCTATGGGTCTCTATATGTAAATTGAAATTCTTACAAAAATGAGAAAATACTAAAATATTACTTATCATTAACATCATTAATAGTATTATTGATATTACTAACTTATTAAATGCACTTTAAAAATTGTAGCAAATTATTAATAATTGATAATATTAATAATTGATAATTAATTAATATTAATTAATAATTTACACCTTGAAATTCAATCAACAGACCTACCTCATAAAACTGGTAATCAGATTCAGTCATTTTTAGTAAGTGCTTTTTCTCTGTATCTGCCAACAGTTTGTGATCATGTTGATATACCTATGTCAAATAAAACGTTTACAGTTTTCAGAAAATCATCCAGATCTTGATGATATTTAGGTCCCCTTTTCTTTTTGTCATACTTCAGAAGGCGGTTGAATTCCTTTATTTGGGTTTTCAGTCGGCTCTGTATGGCATTTACTGATATTGGATAAACATTATATGTGACCCACAATTTATGCAATTCCTCAGAAGTAGCTCTCAGTACAGCATCTGTTTTATAGTCTCCGAAACACAAACACCTTTCAATAACTTGCTTCAACGTAGGCAATTTCCCTAAAGGAAACTGTTCTGCTGGTATAAAACGTACATCACCAAGTACTTTAGCAACTGTTTTCCTTGTAGAAGTCATACTTTATATTGCAAATGTTGAATTCAATGACAAATTGCAGTTGGAAACTTATAACAAAGGCACCTGAAAAAAAAACAAGTTTTCAATTTATTATGTTTAAAAAAAGTTCATGAAGCAGCCCCACCCTCTATTCTTTAATCAAGCATAATGGATGCAAGATAACAAGGAAAAGTCATATCATGTGATCACTATGTCCATGTCAACATCCTTTTAGGGCAATGTTAGTAATCAAAAAGCCAAATCATGCTTATTTTAGAATTTCTTTTGTCACTAAGGTCCGTCGAAAGGGGGTCTATGGGCCCCAAAAATTAGTTTTTCTAAAATAACTCAAAAACTAAAGGTTTTATGAAAAAATACCACACTTAATAATTTGTTCTAAATCAAATTCTGCATCCTTTGGTATGCAAAACATCTCTCTAGCATGTTCAGAAGAAGCGATATTGCCATTTTCCTGATTTTGCTAGTGCGGCATTAGATGTTTTTACAAAAACGGGGGTGGCTGGACACACATTGGTGGCCACCAATTATTTTTTTCAGGAATCTTATTTTTATATCAAAAGCCAACTGTTAATGACTGATTAATTCTATCTTGAGTTTCAGCCCGGCCTAAATTGTCCACCATTGGAAGAATTTGTCGTTCAAGACAGGCAATTCAATAAAGATTTGCTCAGCGACAATATTTTACCTTTATTTGATGAAAGCCCTATTAAAACAGGTAATAAAACAATAGAGACTCCGTTCAGGACATTTGTTTCTTAATGCCAAATTCGTAGTTTTCTGTTTTTAAATATTAGCATCAGCACTTGAATACATATATACAAAATATTTGATATTTGATTATTTCATGCAACCTAAATTTATGAATTTGTTTTACAGCTGGATTGAAGCCGGGACAAAAACAGATAAAGGCTTCTACGAAGTTGTAGATGTCGAGCTTTCTTTGCAAAAACGTCTGAGTGAACCTATTACTTCTATCAAAGGTACTCAACAATTACATCGCTTCGTCCCAATTTCCAAGAATTCATTGAAGGTTTATCCACTCTCTCAGAGTGCACAGTCAGTCGAAATAAGAGAGCTCATTAGAGTTTCTGCTTCGGTTCAAAAACATAATACTGTCTCTCAACGCGAAATTGAAACAGGCTCTTTTGTGGGTTGTATGTATGAAAATAAACTATGGCTTGGATTAGTCCAGTCCTTTGACTGTGAATATGATGATTTTCTGATAAAATTTCTCCATCCTTCGGGCGTATGTCCCTCATACGTTTTTCCTGCACAAGATGATGTTTGTCACGTTCCAACAGAAAATATATTTGGGAGTATTGAAGCAAGTTTACGAGGAGGAACAAGAATATAATACATTTTTCCGCTTCAAGAATTAAATAACTTTTCAAAGAAGATAAAATAAATTCTATCAAATGTATACTATTTAAGGTTGTCTATATAATATTTCTAAAATTTTTATCTAAGATTTGTGTATCTACTTAATAGTTATAAAAATCTTTTCAAATTCTTTTTTCTTATTATTATATTATTAGTGTCTAAAATTTGGATTCACTGGATGAGAATACTGTTTCTTAATTCATTCTCAAAGACTTGTGTACGTGTAGTATTAGGAAGAGTATTTTATACTCTGATAAGCGCTTTATAAATTAAACATTATTATTGTCAATATATTCTGTCCCTAAATATAAGAGAGGTTATGTATGTACATTGTACATATATTTTAAAAGATTTTTTCTCCTTTGGTTTATCTACATGTATTTTTTATATGAATTGAAAATTGTCTTTTTTTGGACCAACAAGTCTGTAATAAATCTTCGTTGTCTGAAAAAAATTTTTACTACTTAATTTCAAACTCAGTTTTGAGCCTTATAATAAACTATAAGCTGACTTTTTATTACTTATTATGGTGTACATACATCAAATAAACATTTTTTATTCTTGGTCTTTTTTTCGAAAAATGATATCTTTGCTGCCAAATCACAAAAACAAATTGACATTTTTTCAAAAAAATTATAATTTTATTTTTGTTACCCTAAAAAAATGATATACACGGTGAACCAAAAGTAGGTGGACAGTAGGTTGAATACGGTTTGTGTTATATTATATTATAACTATGGTGTTCATTATAACTATGGTGTTTGTGTTATATTATATTAAATATTATAACTAAATTTATTTAAATTTTATTTTGTATTATAGTATACAAAAAAATTAAATATGTATTCTCAAAATAAACGTTATCATTTACTGTCCACCTACATTTGGTTCACCCTATATATTTAGAAACTACAGTTAATTTTACATATTTTATCATTTAAGACTTATTACGCTACCACAATTAGCAGCTGAGATATTTATGTTTGAAAATTGTTGGTTTTTTCATTTGGCCAAAATTTGGTCAAGCCATAAAATTTGACCAACTTGACCAATTTTCAAAAAAATTCAGATTTTTGTAATTTGGACCAAAACCAACCCTCACACCAAGTTTCATGAATTTTGGAGATGGTGGAGTGTATATTTGGCACTTTCATTTGTCTATTTGTCCTGGAATTACCCAATAATATCTAATACCTACATATTAAATGAATAATTATAAAAATGTACCGGCGATGCATGTATCGGTATCGGTATCGTTTAAGACATCTAGAAAGTATCGGTGTATCGGTATCGCCTAAGACGTTCTTCATGTATCGATGTATCGGTATCGCTTTAGCGATTTTCATGTATCGATGCCCATCACTGCCTACAGCTTTGCTTGTAACTAGGCATCTCTAGCTGCTAATATAAATTCCTTTGTCTTAAACTTTTGCTTACTTTACCAAGTCCCCAGACATCTAATTTTTGTGTTTTCATTATTTCTTGAAGTAATTTTCATGAATCAGTGATGGAAAATTTTGATACAAAATAATATGTTTTTCTTGTTATGTGGGTCCAATCAATGCCTACATATTGGGTTTTATGTATGGCAATTATTTCCATTCCCAATAGGCTTTGTCACCAATCCCAAGGCAATTTTGTAGTTGTTTAATTTAATAAATTAATGATTTTTATTTAATTAAGAAATAAAGGTACCATATATGATACTATATTGTAGGCATGTATAGTTTTTCCATATACTGGGGGGACTGAAGGAAAAATTTGTGTTATTAAATTTTTTATAAAATGTTTCTCAAATCATATGAAATGAATTAAAACCATGGAATAGGACAGTAGAAAGAAAGGTTACTCAAAACCTTTTTAAATATAAAAGTTCAAGAGGCCATCTTCTCAAGTTTAAGTTCAATTTATGTCACTCAGTTTGACTCCCCTAGGTATAGGAAATTAATAGAATTAAAGTAAAATTATTAAGCATTTTGACTTTGCTCATTATTTGTGCAAGTTTTATAAGTCACCAGTCTTAATTTTTTCTTGTAAGAGTTTTCTGGCTTTCAAAATAGTCTTTCTTTGAGGCCTGTCTGGTTTAGTCTGAGTTACATCAGGTACATTGAGAAATTCCTTATCAATAGTATCCTGATCTATCCTTTGTGGTAATGGGTCTACAAGGGCCACTCAATATATTTTGCCCCACCTTCTTTTTTTCTTTCCAAGTTTCCTTGTAAGTTCCAGAAATTTGTACACAAGTAGTTACGTACCTTTTTTACAAGTTTTTATTTTTCCACATAGTCTCCATCCTTTTCCTCGAAACAAGGGCCTTTATTCCTTGCTGGTAAAAGTCTGCTGGGTTCCACTGGAGCCACCTCTTAACCTCCTCACTAACCTCATCGTCACTCTGAAACTTTCTTCCATGAATAGCATCCTTCATTGGGCCAAACAAATGGAAGTCTGAAGGTGCCAGATCCAGGCTGTATGGAGGGTGGGGTAAGACAAATCAAGTACATTTTTGTGATGGCCTCTCTTGTTTGCAAATTGTTGTGTGGTCTTGCATTATCATGCAAAAAAGAGGACATCTTCCAGTTTTCTCTCTAGTCAAACTCGCTTTATACATCTCTGGAGTCTTTGTAGGGTAGCAATATACAGGGGTCCTCATTATCTGAGTCCCCACATTTATGCAGCCAAATAATTGTAGAATCATACGGATAAAATTCCCAGCACTTAAGAGGTTTTTGTGGATAATGTACGTGGAATGTGGAAGCACAATGGAAAACCATTTAAATTTCTCTCAGACTCGCTATCTTGCTCACTTTCCCCTACCTCCAACACTCCACCCCCACCACACTCCACCCCTAACCCTGATGCCATACACACTCACTTTCACTAACCATTGCCAGTGCTGAACCCATCCATGGTTTTCTGGTGCTTTCATTCTGACTTTGTTCGAGTTTTTGTGCTATTGTTGCTGTTTAACATACTTTATTAACATATTTTATAAGGTAAGGTACATGAAAGGGTTTAAAAAGTGTATTTTACCAATGTTTTACACATTTATTGTATTAAGGTCCCAATTAAACCTTATTCTCATTATTTCTTGTGTGCTTTAGGTCCCTGCTTTAAGTGAATTCACTTAAAGTGAAGATGGTGGCCATAACCTTTCTTGCAGAGGGAGCCATTTTGAACTTTTTCTTCAGTGGGGAGTCTGCATGATGCCACTCCATGGATTGGCATTTTGTTTCAGGTTCAAAGTGGTGTACCTAAGTCTCATCCCCAGTCACAGTTTGTGAAAGGAAGTCATCCCCTTCTGTCTCGTATCGAACCAATGACTCAGAAGCAATTTCTTTTCTTTGGGCTTTGTGATTTTCTGTCAGTTCACGAGGGACAAACCATGAACACACTTTTGAGTATCTCAGTTGCTGAATTATCATATTCACACTTTCTTCACTAATTCCTACCTCCCTGACCAATGTTGTCTTGGAGTCTTGTCATGTATCAACACAATGTCCCCAATTTTGAGTGAATCATTCCAATTTGTTTTGTTAATTGTTTATGGCTTTCTCTAAGACTTGTTAAGTATTCTTCTCTCCATTTTGTTGTAAACTGAGTTTTGATTTGTGTCAAATGTTGGTATTTTGTGTTGAGTTCTTTGTGTCCTACCACCCAATCTGGATCCTCTGTACTGTTATGTTCATATTCTGGTAACATGTTTACTGTTTCCCCTTTAATTAGGTGGTTTGGTGTAAGAGGTTCTGGCTCATTAATACCATCTCCCACATAAGTTAATGGTCTGTTGTTGATAACATTTTCAATTTCTGTTGGAATAGTCATGAGTTCAAAAAGTTGTAGATGTTTGGTCCTAATAGTCTTTTTAAGGCAATTCTTTACAGTGTGTATGTTTATTTCCTGAATGAAACCATACCATGGTGAATTAACAGGAATGTACTTCCAGGTTATATTGTGTTTGATTAAATGAGTCTGTATTGTTTCGCTGTCACAAATCTGGTGAATAATTCTTTCACCAGATTTGAAGTATGTGGCATTGTCTGACCATATGGTTTTGGGTACAGAATTGTGTGCACAAAATTGTCTGAAAGCAGCAATTAAAGCCTCTGCTGTCAGATCTTCTATGTCTAGACATATGGCACATGTTGCAGCATGTGAAGAGTACAATGTACACCTTGTATTCCTTTGAGTCCATTTTGTCTCCAAAACTCACATTCACCACTCCAATGTAGTCAATACCCATGGCTTCAAATGGCTGAGTAAATGTTACTCATTCTACAGGCAGGTCTGGAGGGTTTGGGGTCTTAAAGGGTCGTGAATGGATACGTTTGCAAGGAATGCACGTGTCTAAAAGTTTCTTTGTTTCAGTTCTACCCTTTGGTAGCCAGTAAGTTTTTCTCATCTCTGTCAGGGTTTGTGGGTACCCCTGATTATGAGATTTGTGAAGTGATTCTTCATTGGAAGAAGAATTGGGTGCTTAGAGTTGTAAGTCAAAGTTGACTTGTGTCTTCCTTTACACCTTATTAGACCCTCTGTATCTAGCTACAGATTTAAATCCATGACAAGTGAAGGAATGCCTTTGTTTAATGTTTTACTGGACCTAAGATACTTCAGCTCCTTGTCAAATTCTGAAGCTTGTCTTTTTTGTATTGGCATTTGGATTTAAATTATAACTGTGTGCAAAGTGTGTCATTGTGTTCGGAATTCTGTTTTAAAAACCAAACCATTCCAAGTGTTTTTGTGTAGTAGTTAGTTCAGTGTTCCCTTTGTTTTCTTTTGTTATCTCTTCATTTAATTTAGGAGAATTATCAGGTCATCCCATAAGTAATGTCATTTTTTACGATAGATTAAGTTTAAACTAGTCCTACTTGGTTTAAGCATAAATTTTCCGAAGGTTGTATCTAAGAGGAGATCTATCATGTTTCGCTATATACTTTACAGACCTTGACCAGTGAAGATGTGTGTTTTGCTTTATGTGAACCCCTCATAAACATGGTGGTATCAGAAGAGCATATCAGGCATATAATGCTTTACGAGTTCAAAAAAGGGAATAGTGCTACTGAAGCAACGTGAAACATTCAGGACGTTTATGGCAATGATATTCTGCATGTGAGGAAATGTCAAAGATGGTTTCAAAAGTTTAGGAATGGTGACTGCTGTTTGACAGTTGCAGCACGCTCTGGATGCCCTGCTGAGTTTGATGATGACCTGCTGTTAGCCGCACTTGAAGAAGACTATTCAACAACTGTTGAAGAATTGGCCCAGAAACTCAATTCATCCCTGTCCACCATCCATTGACATTTGCAACAACTCGGGAAAGTGCCTAAGTTAGGAAAATGGGTTCTACATGAATTGTCAGTCGACAATCTGAGGGTGCAGGTAAACATTAGCACAGCTCTTCATTCCCGTGAACTCCAAGATCTATTTTTGCACTGTTTAGTGACTGGTGATGAAAAATGGATACTGTACCAGAATGTTAGGCGCTGTTGACAATGGGTTTGTGCCAGAGAACCAGCGACACCACAGCCAAAACCAAATCTTCACCCTCGGAAGGTGTTGCTTAGTGTTTGGTGGGATAAAGATGGTGTAATACACTTTGAAACCTTACCACACAACCAAACAATCACCGCTCAAGTCTACTGTCAACAACTGGATTGATTGAACACTGCACTAAAAGAAAAGAGACCACCTTTGGTTAATTGGAAAGGAATCATGTTCCACCACGACAACGCATGTCCTCATACACTCGGATCACTTCTGCAAAAATTGAGGAGCTTGGGTGGGAAAAACTTCCACATCCTCCATATTCTCCAGACCTTGCGCCTTCAGATTATCATCTCTTCAGGAGTCTGCAAAACTATGTTGACAAAAAACAGTATACTTCTTTAGATGACCTGCACACCAGTCTCTACATTTTTTGCCTCAAAACCACCTGAATTTTATAAACATGGCATTGAAAAGCTTGTAGGATGTTGGCAGAGTGTCATTGATTCCGATGGAAAATATATACTAGATTAAAAAGTTTCAGTTGAGTTTTTTTGTCCTTCAAATTCCGATCTAAAAAACGACATTACTTATGGGATGACCTGATAGAAACCTACTCACTCAGTCCAAAATTTCCTTGCTTCATTATGGGTTATGACATTTTGTAAATTTCACGCAATTGTTCTTCAGTTACAGTGGAACCAATGAGGTTATCTACATAAAAGTTTTGTCTTAAAAACTGAACTGTAAGTTCTCTTGAAATAAGGTGGTTTTTAATTGTTAAAGCAAGAATACTGGGAGAATAATTTGCTCCAAAAATAATTACTGTACTTTAAATCTGTAGGTTTTGAAACCTTTATTAATGTCATGTGGATCATTGAACCACAAGAACCTGAGATAATTTTTATTATACTCAAACTTCAAATTTATACAGAGGAATGCTTTTTCTATGTCACTCTGTAGCGCATAATTGTCTAAACAGAAGCAAAGGAGAATATTTACAAGATCTGAGAGAAGATTTGGGCCTTCCATGAGACAATTATTTAAACTAACAGAATTTGTATCTTTTAAACTACAATTGTATACTACTCTTAGTTTAGTTGTGGATGAGTCTTCTCTGTAAACTCCTCTGTGTGTTAAATAATGACAACCTCGTTTTTTAAAGGGTTCATCAATAAAGGGTTTTAAAGGGTTCATTAGGGAAGCCCCTTTCTAACTGTTCTTTGAATACATTGTCATATTGTTCTAAAAGGTTCATTTTTAAGTTTTCTGTAATTTTTATACAGATGTGCCTTAGCTACATTCAAATTGTCCATTATTTCTGGACAAGGTATTTTCCAAGGCAGCTCCACCATAGTATTGATTGTCTCTGTGTTGTAATGTACCCTTAAATTGTTCTGTCATCAATTGGTCTTCATATGTAATTGTACTGTCCTTTATGCCAACTGATTCTAATAGTTACAACTGCTGTAATCTGTCATCCAATGTTGAGTCATTATCATTCAAATAATGTGAGGTTACTACAGTGTTTTTGTTGTTGTTGGTTAGTGGATCAGCCCACCCTGATTGAGCAAGCTGGCTGCACGCAGGTAGCCGATTGCCCTCTCTGGAGTGGACCAGAGGTTCAGCGCACTAATAATGTTGTGTTGTGTTTGTTGTTGTGCTAGAGCTGTACAGTCTCATAATGTGTTCAATTGTTTGCGGTGTGCCCTGGCACAGGTGGCAGGTATCATCTGTGGAGTTGTCTAGTCTGTGTTTATATGTCCGTAAGTTGGGGTGATATCCACATCAGAATCATGCTAAGTTAACTCGATCCGATCTGCTCAGGATGGTCTCTGACCTGTTAATGGGTGGCAGCTTCGCACCTAGGACCACATTCGGACCGAGTCGTGTCAGTGCTTTGTGGGTTAGGTGTGTGTGTGTGTGTGTGTGTGTTTTCTGTACTGTGTGATGTCTGAGGCATGGTATGGAATGGAGTATTTGGTTATAATGTCTCTGGTGTTACCTTAATGGTGCAAGGTGTCAGTGCATGATTGTACATGTAGTGGCAAGGGTGTTGTGGGTTAGTTGTCACTGCTGCCATGAATTGTGTTCCCCTCATGTCTAAATGTTCCCTAACTTTCAGTATTTTTGTTTCTGTGTGCAGGTGTTCTGTTGGTGTTGTTTGAGTGCATTCTGTAATGATATGAAGTGCATTGTTTTGTATTGCCTGTAAGGTGTTTATGTGTGTGTTTGAGGTAATGGGTGCCCAGCATGAGCTAGCATAGTCCATAACTGAACGAATATATTGTTTGTATACGAGTGATGTTGTTTCCTGTTGGTGTCCAAAGTTTGTGCCTGTTAGTATCCTAAGCGTGTTAAGTCTTCACGTACATTTGTTTTTAATGTCCTGAATGTGGTTTGCAAAAGATAATGATGTGTTGTATGTGACCCCAAGTATTTTGGTCCTGTGAGTGTGTGGAATGTTGGTGTTGTTTAGTGTAAGTTGTGGAGTTATCTGGTATTCTTTTGTATTGCTTGTAAGCAAGGTGATGGTTGATTTTGTGGGCACTACTTTGAGTTTATTGTGTGTGAGCCAGCCTTGTATACTGTTTATGTATGTTTGTAGGTTACTTGTAGCAGTGTCGATGTTGTTGTGGATGGATATTAAAGTGATGTCATCTGCATATGATGATAAGGTAAGCTTGTTATCTATGGGTGTTGGAATGTCATGGATGTATAAGTTGAACAGTGTTGGTGAGAGAACAGAGCCTTGAGGGACTAGTGTTATTGTGCATGTTTGTGTTGAGTATTTCGTTTATGAGAGGGAAGCATGGGATAGCATCAAATGCTTTACTAATGTCTATTGTTGCTAATAGTGTATGTTAAGCTGGTTTTCTGGAGTTGATGCCATCCATGATGTGCTGCGTGAGGTTAGTGAGTAATGTCATGGTTGAGTGGTGAGGTCTGAATCCATGTTGAGTAGGTGATAGTGGTATGTGTGGGTTGGTGATTTGTAAGATTAGTGTTTCTGTTACTTTGGAAGGTGTGCATAGTAAAGTAATGGGTCTATAGGAAGCTGGTTCTATTGGATTTTTGTTTGGTTTGAGTAGTGTAATAATTTTACTTTGTTTCCATATGTCAGGAATAATAGTGTTGGTATGAATATGTGCTAATATTTGTGAGAGCTAGTATTCCCTGTGGGTGCAAGTGTTTAAGGTGTATGTTAGATATGTTGTCTGGTCCAGTAGCCTTCAAATTCTTAATGTTTTTGATGATCTTGGTGGTCTGGTCTGAATTGAAGGGTGTAATGGTCGTGTTGAGTCTGTAGGTTTTCTTGTGCCTGGCTGTTTGTCTGTTTGCGTGTTTCTGGTTGTTGTCTCTGTTTAAGTGACTTATCTTTGTGTAGTGATCAACTAGAATGGTAGTTTGTTGTGTATATGTTGGGATATTATTTTGGCTGCGACAGATAGCCGCATGTGAGGTGTGAATGCCACTGTTAGAGTGGGTAATGCTGTTTATAGTCTTGTATAGCCTGGATGTATCTGTGGAGTGGTTTAGTGTTGTTATGAACTCCCTAAATGTTTTTGTTTGTTTTTCTTTGAATTTGTTGTTTATTTCTGTGTTGAGCTGTTGTATCTGCTGTTTTATGGCTTCTGTTTGTGTGTTATGTTTGAGGTTGTTACATTGCCTTATGAGGTGGTCTATTTCTCTAGTGTAATTTGAGTTGTATTTCCTAATGTTGCCCTTGGGTATGTATTTGTTTGTATTACTGATGATCTGATTAAATGTCTTTAGTGTTGTATTGATGTTTATGATGGGTGTGCTGTTTAATGTGGTGAATTGTTCCTCAGTCTGTATTTTGAACTGTTCCCAATCAGCTTTCTTTTAATTTCTGTAAGTGTGCCTAAGGCTGTTGGGGCCGAGTTTAGAACGTGTTTTAATGATGATGGGAAGGTGGTCTGATGACAGTTGTTTTTCTGCTCTCCAGTGTGTATGTGTTGCTAGTGAGGGGGAACAGAACATTACGTCTGGGGAAGAGTTTGAGTATCCTGCTTGATGTGGTATGTGTGTATGTTCTTCTCTGTTGTTAAGAATGAAGAGGCTGTTTAGTTGTGTGGCTATGTTGGTGCCTCTGGTGTTGCTTTGGTTGTGCAGGTACTAACTTGTGTCTTTAGCGTTGAAGTCTCCTCCTAAGATGACTAGTGAGAGAGGCCAGATTGTGTAACTGTGGATTGTAATTGGCTGGCACCTGAGGTGAACTATCTGATGGGATGTAAATGTTGATTAGTGTGGTGTTGTGTTTTATGCGTGTTTTAATGTTAACTGCCTGTATTTCTATTGTGTTATCTGCTTGGATTGTGTTTGTAATGTTTTGGGTGGCATCAGTGTAGCTAATGCTTTTACATATGTAAGTGATGAGTCCACCCCTGTAACCCCCAGTATGATCTTGATGGATCGCCGTGAAGTCAGGGATGGTGGGTGTTT
Source organism: Bathynomus jamesi (assembly GCA_023014485.1). Classification (NCBI taxonomy): domain Eukaryota; kingdom Metazoa; phylum Arthropoda; class Malacostraca; order Isopoda; family Cirolanidae; genus Bathynomus; species Bathynomus jamesi. Next base: position 768,958 of record JAJOZX010000357.1, on the reverse strand, counting down.
TGTGTGTGTTTTAATTTTGTTTCTTGTATAAGTGCTATGTGAATGTTTTGTTTTTGTACGAATTCCCTAAGCTGCATGATTTTGTTTGTGAGGCCATCTATGTTGTACTGTAATATGTTAATATTATACTTCTGTATGTGTTTCATGGTGCTATTGTGTCTGGTGACATGTGTAAGTTGTAGTAGGGCCTGGAGAGTAAGAGTAGTCCGGGGAGCATGCAATTGCTCCCCGTAAATGAAAAAAATAGCATGCTGAGAATAGGTCCGGTCCCGGGAGCCGATCGGCACTCTGACCGTGCCACATAACAGGCTGTCGACTGCCAGTCTGGCCAACCGTAGACAGTCCACTGCACAGAGATTTGAGGAAGTTTGGCCACCAGCGCGTTGATGTTTTGGTTTGACATCGCCTCTTGTTCGCGTTTACGTGTCCCACGCTGGAGGATACAGCCACTGTTAGAAGCTTCCTCATCAGCTACTAACACTTTTTTCACATTCTAGCTAACTGTTCAGAGGTTTTTTATAAACAAATCTCAGTTTTCTGCTCAAAATGGCTCTTTCTAATTTTAAAATTGATTACACTGCCCAACACCAATTTTGCTGATTTAATTCTAACACATGTTTTTAGGTAACTTTGGTGTGCTGATTTAAAAAATCACCTTAGTTTTTGCCTATCACGTCAGGTTATGCCCAATTTTTTTTCTTTTCAAAAAATAAGTTTTTACATACTCAGAATCAGCATGGAAAAGTAAACAATTATGCAGGGAGTGAACTTTAATATATAATGGTAATATTGACACATAAAGTGATTAAAAGTGTTTAAATAAGCAAAAAATGAATCCATATTAAAACAAGCACAGGACCAGTTTTCTTAACATTGTCTTTTTCTTGTTTTCTTACTTTTCAGTGCTGATCAATTTTCTCTTATAGGACTTCCTAGAATGAGAGATGTCAAGACAATCTAGGTTAGGATACTTTAGATGGTGTTTATTCTTTGCGTTGAAGCCAGAAGTCTTCACAAGGCAAAAGTAGCAATCATCTGAATGATTTTTGGGCTCTCGCCATACCATAGGAATGCCAAACTTCAAACCTTTTCTGTTTCCATTTGTCCATTGTCGTAAATGTTCCACACAAGTTTTGCAAACAGTGTGAGGAGCCCACGACTTATCCTGATCTCCAAGTTTAACTTTAAAATAGGCCAGGTATGCCTTTTTTACGAAATCAGTAATGTTCATCCTCTGCTTTAGTGACGTAAAGCATCCACAAATGTAGCAGAAAACATCTGGGCTGTTTGAACACTTTCTTCGAACAGCAGACATGATGATGATGATGAGCTGCAACGCACCCTTCACTCACCACTGATCGCAAATAACTGCCGCAGTATTGGATCACTGAATGCTGCCGACATGTAACTCTGTGCCGCTCCCAATCATGTGGCGAGCAGGCGATGATGTCACACACTTTGCAGCTGTATCCAACCAGGACAGACTGATGTCACTAGCGGAACTGGCTGCTCTCACTCCGCCAATGGGAAATCTCTCTCAGATCATGATGTCACGCTCACACCTGGGGAAATCACAGATACCCAAGATTTTAATATGTTGTACATGACCTTTAGATTTAATGCACAGATTTGCGTATTCCACAGATAAAATTTTAACAGCAAAACACCTGTTAACAGGTCTCAAAAATCATCAATTTTGATAAGCGCCCTTCATGGATCACCCAAAATAGGCATATTGCATTGCACGAAAACCTAATGTGATGGACAAAATCTAAGGTGATTTTTGAAATCAGCACATCAATATTATCCAGACACAGGTCTTAGAATTAAATCAGCAGCAAAAATTTTTTTTGGTTGCGCAGTGTTATTCAAGGAAGGAAGATGTTGACATCTATTTTGTGGCAACAGTTGATGATATTTATGTTACTTCAGTGTTTTTGTTGTTTGAGTTTGTTACACAGTCAGAAATTTGTGATTGTAGTGAACTTTTGTTTTGTGTGAATTTTGTTCCTGTTGTGTGTTTTCTGTGTCAGTAGTAAGATTGTACAGTATTTAATTATGTCACCCAAAGGTGCAATACCTGTGGGAGTTTGTACGGCTATTCCATCCCTAATTTTAATGATGCATTTATGGACAAGATGAAGATAGTCAGCTCCCATGAGCATATGTATGTCATGAACTACATCTTTATTAAGCCCCCTTGATTAGGTACTCCGGCTTGCCGGGCCGACGGGGCTCGCACACCTCGTGGGTTGTTGGGGTTTCCTCATCTCATCGCTGGGTGTGGATGAAGAGTTACCTAGTTGCGTTTTTTTTTCTCCCCTTTTTTTCCCGTATCTCCTGGAAGTTCTCTTGTCTTGACTCGGTCTTCGTCCTCTGTCAATTGTAGTATCTCCCCCTCTGTATTTTGCAGTCTTGGGGGCATCGCTCCGTGGCTGAGCCGTGCTCTGGGGACGGCTGGGCGGCCGGACCGCTGCTGCCTCAGGATTGGGTCTTTGCTTGGCCCTTAACGGACAAATCTCCGGAGAGCCAATCTGCTGTTTTTAAAACGACAGTCAGGTTGGGGGGCGGGCTACCCGTGGCGTTGGGCCTGCGCCTTGAAGGATGCAGCGGCGGATTGGTGCATTGCCTTGGGTCCGAGGCTGTCTTTCTTGTAATTCTATTGTTTATGGGTACAATTTCAAAACTTCAATCCCCTCCTGTTGACGACTCTGGCCCGCTCTTGGATTTGGATAAGACTTCTACTTCTGGTCGTTCAGCGGCCTCTGCCTCCGCTGGATTGACCTTAAGACCGTATGGCCCCCTCTCGTCCTCTGCGGCGTCTGGCTCTCGTGGCCGGACTCGTGGTGGCCGTAGGGCGGGGTCTTCGCGGCCCTCGTTCTGTCGCCCACTCTCGGTTACCGTCACACATGGACCTGTCTCTGCTGTCAATTTCTATCCGGTGGACAGGTTCCTTGTTCTCCGCCCTTCCGGGCAACTCGGGACGGGTGTTTCAGTGTCTTAAGACGGTGGGGGTTCCCTGCCGTTACGATATCCGCCCTCTGAAGGATGGGTCTCTTCTTTTGAAGTCCCGTTTTTCGGGGGTCACTGAGTCCTTTCTACAGTTGCAGGATGTTCTGGGTTGCAGTTTCTGTGACCCCATCCGCAACTGAATAGCTGTCAGGGCACCATTTTCGCTTCCCGTCTGTTGTCAATCCCGGTTGGCGAGTTGCAGGAGGATCTTGCCCCCCCAGGGTTAACGAAGGTCTTCCGCTTTTCGTCGCGCCGGGATGGTGCTCTTACTCCGTCCGCTCGTCTGCTCATGACCTTTGACACTCTTGTGCCTCCGGCCCAGGTGTTCTCGGGCGTGGTTGATCGCCGGTCGTGCGAGTTTTCGGTGCGGCCGTATGTGCCTGACCCGGTTCGCTGCTTTGGCTGCAACCGGTTCAGCCATGTTAGCTCTGCGTGCCGCCGTGAGGGTAAGCTATGTGTCCGTTGCGGTGGGCCTGCGCACCCTCCCCCATGCACGAAGCCCCCGCGGTGCTCGAACTGCTCGGGGGCCCACCCTTCCTCCTCTCGGGACTGCCCCGTTTTCAAGTTTGAATTCGAGGTGCGGTCCTTAAGGGCTACCGAATTCCTTAGTGCGCGATAGGGTCCGTGACCGGGAGCCGCGGCGGGGGTTGTCCTATGCTGCGGCTCTTGGCTCCGGCGGGTCCTCGGGCCCCTCCCGTGCTACCCCGGCACCTACCGGAGTGGTGCCACCTCTGAAAGTTCCGAGGGTTGGTGGTCCTCCCTGCGCCGCGGGACCTTCTTGTCCCCCTGCCTCACTTTGTCATCCCGTTTGATTCCCTGCCTACAAGTGCCCCTTCTCCGGCCTTGGGGTCTGGATCCTTGCCTACCTGTCTCTCGGGTGGGGAAGGTGATGCCCCGAAGGGGAAGAGGAAGCGTCACCGTGGTCGGAGTCCTCCAGACCTGTTCATGACCACTGCTCGCCCTGCTTCCCCTTCTTCACCGGAGGGGAAGCGGCGCGCCACTCCTAATCCGCTCCGAACTCCCCCCTCCCTATACGGAGGGCTGGTGGGGCGCCCCAACTAGTGTCCGGGTGTCGGTTGAGGTACACCGCCCCATGACACCCTCGATTACTGACTCGGTTCCCACGGTGGACTCCGTCGAGAGGGGCCTGGCCCTTCTTCATGGAGTGTCTCTCCCTTCGGCTCCTGCTGAGAGTGGTCGGGTCTCTCTCCTGGATCTACCTTTCCCACCTGTGGTGGATCTTTCCTCCCCCCCCCGTCAGCACTTGTTTGGTGTGACGAGCCCTCGAACATCTGGTTCTCCCTGCCCCACCTCTGGTGGGGAGTCGGGGGCTTCGGCTGGGCCCGTCTCGTCGCCTCCCCCCTCAGAACTCCTTGTTCCACTTTCCCCCACTCGTTCTACTACGGGTGAGGCGGCTGCAGAGTCTGTGGCCTGTAATCGGGATCCTCGTCTCCCTGGCTTGCCCCCTGTGGCCCCTACCCTCCCCGTCCGGGGTGAGTCGGGGAAGCCGATTCCGTCCCTGGTTACGGACCGTTGAGTTTGCTGCTCAGCTTGGTCCGTGGCTATTTCTCTGCTTTCTTTGCTTCTTATAATGCCCCTTCCCCTTACAGTTCCATTTTGCATTGGAACTGTAGGGGGCTTTTAGCTAACTGGGAGAACCTTGCCTCCCTGCTGGAGAGCGAGCGGCCTTCCTGCGTTTGTCTCCAGGAGACTATCCTGGCTGCGCGGGGGCTCCCTCGTCTCTCTGGTTATGTTGGTTTCCCTTGCACCCCGGATGAGCACACGCCGGCGGGGTGCGGTGATTTATGCCTATCATTCGTTACCCTCGCGAGGTGTGCCTCTTCGTACTTCCTTGCAGGCTGTGGCTGTGCGGCTCTTTTTAGATCGCCAGTACACTGCCTGCTCGATTTATATTCCCCATGACCCTCGCGACGCGGTTCGCGAGTTGGTGTTGCAACTGCCTCGACCGTTTCTCCTCCTCGGGGACTTTAACAGTCGCGACCCGGCTTGGGGAGATGTCCGGTCGACTAATGTTGCTGGTATGTTGCTCTCCTTAATGGAGGAACTTTCCTTCCCGTGCCTCAATTCCGGTGAACCTACCTATTTCCACGAACCCACGGGTTCATCTACCTGTATTGATCTCTCCTTGGTCTCCCTCGATGCCTTACTCGATTTTTCGTGGAGGGTGTTGGGGGACTCTTATGGCAGTGATCATTACCCAGTCTGTCTTGAGCCGGTTGGACCGCAGCCAGGTGTCTCGTCTCGACCGAGGTGGTGCCTGGCGCGGGCTGACTGGCCATCCTTCAGAGCTCGTTCCGTCATTGCCCGTTCGGTGTTGGACTTTGGCTCTGTGGATGAGAGCTTGGAGTTCTTCGAGCGGGTGGTGATGGGCGTCGCGGAGGACTGTATTCCTCGATCTTCCGGTAACCCGCGGACGCGTAGCGTCCCGTGGTGGACTCCAGCATGTCACCAGGCGGTGTGTGAGAGGAAGAGGGCAACGCGCCGCTTCCACCGCACCCGGCGCACGGACCACTTGATTGAGATGCGGCGGGCTAAGGCTTTCGCTCGCCGGACTCCCAAGTTGGCCCGTCGGGCCTCTTGGCGTGCTTTTGTGTCTGGCATTTCCTCGTCTACCCCTTCTGCTGCTGTGTGGCGGAAGGTACGTAGTATCGAGGGGAAGCCGGTCCCTGCTCGTCGCCCTGTCCTTCGGGACGGGGACGGCTTCCTTTCGGGTCCTACTGCTGTGGCCGATCGGCTGGCCGGGGCTTTTGCTGCGGATCGTCCTTTGTCGGATGTTACGTTCCCGCCGCCTGGGAACGAGCCCTATAACCGTCTCTTTATGATGCGGGAACTTCGGGCTGCCTTGGCAACCCGTCATTCTTCCGCCCCTGGCCCAAATGACATTCCGTATGACTTTATTTAGAACCTGCAGCCGATGGCCCTACACTTCTTGCTGGATCTTTTCAACCGGATGTGGGTTGAGCGGTCGTTCCCTTCCCGTTGGAGGGAGGCGATTGTGGTCCCGATACCTAAGCCGGGGAAGGATCCGGCGGAGGTGGCGGGCTATCGGCCTATTGCCTTGACGAGCTGCTTATGCAAGCTCCTTGAAAAGATGGTGGCCGTCCGACTTTCCTTTACACTGGAGTCGTTTGGGTTATACCCACCGACCCAGTATGGCTTTCGTCGATTTCGGGGTACTCTGGACCCCCCTTCTCCTCCTTGGTCATGATGTACAGGAGGCCTTTTCCCGCCGGAATCTTGTTCTGGCCGTCTTTTTTGATGTCCAAAAGGCCTATGACACGACCCGTCGGGGAGTTGTCATGGACCGTTTGAAGTCTCTCTGTTTTGTGGCCTTTTTGCCCACATTTATTTGTAACTTCCTCTGCTGTCGCACTTTCCGCGTCCGTAATGGGGCGGCCCTATCTGACCTGTATGTTCAGGAGGAGGGGGTGCCTCAGGGGTGTGTCTTGAGCGTCTCCTGCTTCAATCTGGTCATGTCTGCGCTACCGGGGGCCCTTCCGCCCTCGGTGCGCTGTTCCATCTACGCCGACGATCCGGCTGTCTATGCCGTGGGGACGAGTCCCCCCCCGAGGAGACGGGGATCCGGTGCCGTCCCGGCCTTTAATCTTACACTCGGTGGTCAGCCTCTGGCCCTCGTTCAATCAGTACGTTTCTTGGGCATGGTCTTCGATAGCCGTTTGAGCTGGGTTCCCCATCTTCGCAGGCTGCGCGAGACTACAAGACGTACCCTGGATTTGCTGGGACATTTGTCTCATACTACATGGGGCGCGGATAGGCGGACACTTCTCCGTTTGTACGTGTCCCTGGCACAATCAAAATTAGACAATGGGAGTGTGGTGTATGGCTCCGCCTCTCGTACGACCCTTCGGACACTGGACCCGGTCCTCTCTAGAGGACTGCGCATGTCATCTGGCGCCTTCCGCTCCTCTCCAGTTGATAGTCTGCAGGTTGAGTGCGACATCCCTCCCTTGGAGGATCGGAGGTCGTTCCTCATTGCCAAGCACTGTCTCTGGATTCTCCGTCTTCCCAACTCTCCTCTGTTCCAGGTGGTTGAGAGGGCGTTCTGCCGGGATGGGGGTTGGTATTTCACCGACACGGTGACCTCCCTCCTCGATGGTATGGGCGCTCCTCCTCCATCCGTCATACCGGTCTCTTTCGAGGGTGTTGTACCTTGGGAGAGCACCCCTGTTACATGCTGTAGGGCGTTGCGCCCCGTTCGCAGGGCCGATTCTGACTCTGCCTTGCTTCGGTCTCTGTTCCTTCAGCATACAGCGTGTCACTCTGCATGTGTTGCGGTCTTCACAGATGGCTCGAGGTCGTCGGGGGGCGTTGGGGCTGCGGCTATTCCCCAGTCGTTTGCCCTTGCTCCCTGATGAAGCTTCCGTTTTCATGGCAGAGCTCTATGCCATTCTGAGCGCTCTGGAGGTGGTGCGGGAGCATCTGGATGGGTCGTTTGTCATCTATTCGGATTCCCGCAGTGTCCTGGATGGCTTGGAGTGTTTCGACCCCGTCCACCCATTGGTCCGACGTATCCAGTTACTGTGCCATATCCTTGTCACTTCTGGTGGCAAGGAGGTGGTATTTTGCTGGGTCCCTGCACACGTTAACGTGGCTGGAAATGAGGCTGCCGATCAAGCTGCCCGTTCCTCGTGCCGACTACAGGTTTCACCCGTGTCCCTCCCCTTTTCCGATTATATCCCTGGTTTTCGTAGGTTTTTGTGCTCCCGGTGGCAGAGTCGCTGGGATGGTGCTACAAATAACAAGCTCTGCAAGATTAAACCCAAATTGGGATGTTGGGCCTCTTCCTTCCATCGGTCGCGCCATAAGGAGGTGGCTCTGGCCCGCCTCCGTATTGGCCACACCCACCTGACCCATGGCTATTTGATGGCCGGGGATCGGGTGCCCCGATGTCCCAATTGTAACGTTCCACTTACAGTTGCCCACCTCCTGGTGGAGTGTCTACTTTACTCTGCGCTGTGCGCAGAGTATTTTTCCTTTTTGATGAGCGTCGGGCCTTGTGATAGGCTTGGCGCTATTCTATCTGAAGGTCCCTACTTTTCGGTAACCGGGTTGTTCTCCTTCCTCCCCGACTTCTTTACCAGCTGTGACTCCGCTATGATTTTTCTGTATCTTCCCCCCTGTCTATTGTTCATTTCCGTTAGCTGTTCCATAGTCTTCGTCCTGTGTTCGCTCTGCTATCCACCTTTCTTTTGGTGGCCATGAGCGGTCATACTTCGAAACTAAAAAAAAAAAATCTTTATTAAGCGTTTTGTCAGCTATCGTGTATTTGTTTTGAAGTTGAACAAAGTTTGTTTTAACCCAGCTATTTGTAATTTTTCTTGTTCTACTTTGTCCACAACAACAACAACCTTAAGGGTTTTAAATGTTCCATCAAGAGTTAAAGTTACATTTGCAGTTTTAAAACTGGCTTGTACTGGGTTTTTGGTAATAAATGATGAAATAGATAGATCTTCATTTCCTTAGTGCTTCTGAAGTCCCAGTTTTTCTGTCAGTTGTTTGGTTACAAATGTTTGTTGTTAGTCTGAGACACCTAACCTGTACTATTTATCCCTTTTTGTTTTGTATTTCCAAAGTTGTGGTTGGTAAAAGAATTTTTGAGTTGTTGTTAACACTAGATGAACTGACATGCCCATTCATAGCATTTTGAGTTTGTTTTGGTTTGAATTAGGTGTTTGTTCAGAATGTTTGTAGGTTTTTCCATGTCTTTTTGTGTATTACACATGGGGGTAACATGGTCAAAACTACTGCAAATCGTACAATTATATTTCAATTTTAATTTAGATAGTTCAGTAAATAACTAAATTTATCAACATCTGTAATGTAGTTTTTATTACCTATAAGGCTTTGAAATTTTTCAATAAAAGATTAAAATTTGGCTCTGTCACCCTCAAAAGTGGGTACTTCAAGTGTGGGCAGTTTAGATTTTAATTCATTGCCCTCAGCCTTGTTGGGAGAGCTAGGTGAAGCATTTCGGATAGCTTCCAAGAAGCTTTCATTGGTGTCTTGTTTTTTGTACTCATCAAGTTGGGTTTGAATCTCAGAAATATAGGAATCAACTTTTTTAATGTAATTTTCATTGTCAAGTAGGAGAGTAGAATACTCATCATCTGTTCGTCCAATTGTGTCATCAATTTCTGTAATTATTTCATCTAGTGTGAGGATTTCTTGTTTGTAACGAGTAATGGAAAGAACAAACAAGATATGATCTTGAAACAACATTAAATTCTGTTTTTAATCATTGTACAGTTTTGTGATGATAACTTTACATGCTGATTTTTTTCTCATTAGTTTTTTGTAGTTTTGAGATGGTGCCATAGCTCCAAGGTCTCTATTTTTGTCTTCTTGGTCTGGGTTTTTTACCCTTTTGTCCATGTCTCCTATAATTGTTGTTAGTTTAAAGTTCTGAGTTTAATTTTATGATGTTAAAGAGTTTTATGATTGAGTTAAATTGCTGCAATAATTTTATATAACCTTACACCACAGGTTAAATTAAAAATTTAGTGTTTTTAGGTAGGATAGGCCTTGAGTGTAAAGAATAGAGCCTACTTTGAAAGGTAGGCTTTTAATAGGTATAAATTGTAATGTTTGAAGTAGGCCTAGGTGTATGAGTATGTGTAGTGATTTGTTTATTAAAGAGCCGATTTGGCCGATATATTAAGAGTGCAACAGGTAATTAAGTATCTGTCCCGCTAATAACAGTCGACTTTTCCACCGACACAACCTTAAGGATTGACGAAATAACGTACCGGGAGGCTTATTTTTATGTTTATTAAAATAACTAAATTATTTTAGATTTACAGGCTTTTAGGGCAAGGCCGAACGCTAATAAGCACACCGGACAAAAAATTAGTCACCCCTACTAGCACCGATAGTAGGAAGTTCAAGGTCACACAGAGGGCGCTGATGTAGCATTGGTAAGTGACAAGTAGCGGTGACGTAGCACACAGGATCAGATCTGTTTCGTGAGGTGGTGAAGAACAAAGTGTGTGTTGGATATAGTCTGCAAAATGGGTCGTGAGGCAGACGTTACTCAGTGGCAAAAAGGAGCCATCGTGTTTGGCAGAGCCCACGGACACAAAATGTCTGAAGTAGCCCAATTTGTTGGTGTGTCAACGCGTACTGTCCAGCGAGTTTACAAAGAGTGGTGTAGTTCACAATCAACTGAAAATCGACGGCGTAACTGTGGCCGGAAAACAATGCTCGACAATAGGGGCCGCCGCCATGTTTCTCGTCTAGTAACTGCAAATCGTTTTCAAACCAGAGAACAATTGCTCCAAGAAACCAATGAGGTTCTCCAGCGAACAATTTCCGAACGGACATTGCGACGAGAACTGCATGCGATGGACATCTGGAGCAGGGTACCACGGAAGAGGCCGCTGTTAACAGCAAGTCACAAATTGGCACGTTATAAATGGGCTCAGAGGCACAAAAACTGGACTGCGGCAGATTGGAAACGTGTAATTTGGTCCGATGAGTCCCGTTTTTGTTTGTTCTCCAATGATGGGAGGCGACGAGTACATCGCAGGTCCAATGAAGCCTTTAATCCTGAATGCGTCGAAGGTGTTGTTCAGGCTGGAGGTGGTTCCGTGATGTTCTGGGGATGTTTTTCGTACCACGAAATGGGCCCTCTCGTTCCAGTGACGATGAATTTGAACCAGCAGGCGTACCTCCGCATACTAAACTCGCCGGATTCGTGCGGTTATCAAGGCCAGAGGCGCCGTCACACGTTATTAGGTACATTCTGAGAGGGGTGACTAATTTTTTGTCCGGTGTGCTTACATAAAACAGTACAGAGAGAGAGAGAATCTGGTAATTTGCGATTTACACTAAACTCACGCTATACTTACAAAATTTTGAGAGCCCCAAAAACCTGTAATCCTGACTGAACAAAATCTAGAATTCAACTCCCCGTATGTAGGATCTTATGGCACCCTTGTAGAGGGTTTTCCCCCCAACTTCCCCCAATTCCCCCATTCCCAACCGAAACACCCACAAAAAATATAAAAACCGTTACATTCTCTGAGAAGTTACATTTAACAGACATCTTAAATTTATCTTTCCAAAACAATTATATAAAAAACTATATTAAAAAGTTTAATTTGAAATACTTATAAAACTATAATACAGGGTGTCCCATAAGTCTGGAACCATAGGGTAAAATAAGTCATTCATGTTTTTCCGTTTATGCAAGTGCCCATGATGTTTTTGAGTAAGGAAGAACGCATCCAGGTAATCCTGCTCGTAGGAAATCGGCGTCAGAGGGAGGTCGCTGAGGAATTTAACAGATTGCATCCGGACCGCGCGCCGATAACACAGCTGTGTCGGAAAACTTGTAGCAAAGTTCAGGGAAACGGGATCCATAGGAGATAAACCACGCAGTGGACCTCCGAGGACATCCACCGACGATGACACAGCCGCTACCATCCTCGCTCATTTCACAAACAGTCCCCAAAAGTCTCATCGGCGTTTTTATTGCCGTTTTTATCATTTTGCCCTATGGTTCCAGACTTACGGGACACCCTGTATTAACACTGTTCATTACAAACATTTCTCTCGGTGCCATTTATTAAATTTTTTACAAATCATTACAATCATTACATATGTCAGGCCCATTAATTAGAGTAAAGTGATGTGGGCCTATTTTGTATAGGGCCTAAAGTGAGTTAATCCTATTAAATAAGGCTTTGTTTTGAGTTTAAATAGTAGGGCCTACTAAATAGGCCCAGTGTGAAAGTGGCCTATTTTGTATAGGATCAAAAGTGAGTTAGTTTAATTTATGTCTTTGGTATTTAGCGCTGCCTAATGATAAAAAAGAAAATTACTATACCTTATTATTTCGTTGAACCTCGCTTCTGGTTGTAGGGCGCGCGCCTGCCTATCGCGCCTCTCTTTCGATGTAGGGGATGGGGTTGTGAAAGGAGTTTCATATAGGCAATTCATTATACTTAAATACCTAAAGGAATAGGGCTGTCCTTTTGTATTATTAGTTTTATAATTATTAGGTATTCACTCAGAACTTGTAGGAAGATTAAGCACGTCTTCCTTTCCTATAGCTTCGTTTGTAATTAGGCAGCTCTGGCTGCTAATATAAATTCCTTTGTCTTAAATTTTCACTTACTTTACAAAGTCCCCAGACGTCTAATTTTTGTTTTCATTATTTCTTCTCTTGAAGTAATTTTTATGAATCAGTAATGGAAAATGTTGATACGAAATAATACGTTTTTCTTGTTATGTGGGCCCAATGCTTACATATTAGGTTTCATGTATGGCAATTATTTCCATTCCCAATAGGCTTTGTCGCCAATCCCGAGGCAATTTTGTAGTTATTTAATTCAATAAATTAATGATTTGTATTTAATTAAGAAATAAAGGTACCACATACGCTACCATATTGTAGGAATGTATAGTTTATTCATACTTTGTTTAGTCTGGTCTGGTTATGCACAATCCTGTACTACTGACACTTAGTCCTAACAGCTCTCTCTGTTTTATTAACACTTACAGTTTTAGAGAATATTTTATATGCTCGTATTTATGGAAGCAGGAAGTAAATTTCTGTTTAATTATTCCAAGAACTCTGCTGGTGTTTGTGAAGCAGGATGCGCAGCAGTTTCAATGTTGGCTTTGAGAGTCCCAAACCACGCAACACAGTTGATTCAACTAGGAGCAGCTGAGGCCGTTGTCCAAGCAATGAAAATGCATCCAAATAACAAACAGATTCAGGTTGGTGTTAAATCATTTGTATTCTCTTTCAATCCCCATTTCATAACCGCCAAATTTAAGGCTTAATGCATCATGACTGATATTGTATTTATTTCATTCAAACAGTTCTTTCTTCTTCATCTCTTACACCTAAAATAGTGTGTTTTCATGGCTAAACAACGCCAGGACTTCATAGTCCTTTTTAGCTGAGGAGTGAAATATTCTCCCCTTTGTGTAAAGGATTGCCATATTTGTTTTGCAGAGAGAAATTTTAGATCAACTTCAAGCCTTAACAATACGCCATCCTGGATGAATATGAATGTCGTAATTCCTTTTGCGGTTTCAGAAATTGGGTTGCATGGCTGTGAGGAATCTTGTGGCACGAGTGCCTGAGAACCGTGTGACAATAATTGAGTGCCAAGTGGAAGACGTGATCCATTTGGCGTTGCAGTCTTTTGAGAATGACCCGATCTTTAAGGACGTCGCAAAGGCTGCCCTCAGAGACCTTGACTTGAGGGTGAATTTTGTGGAGCAGTGGAAAGGAACCGGCATTGAAATCGACCGATAAGTGAGAATACTTTTGGCAGCCTCATTGAACGGAATCTGAATGAATGCATCAAAAATATTTGAGGCGTTTCATCATCTTGACTGGAGTTCACCTGATTTAGACAAAAATTACGTATACAGTACTTTAAATGCTACCAAATATTTTACTCTATGGCTTTAAGTATCATTGAGCCAATTTTGGTTCGAAGGTTATTAAACTAAATCAAGTAACTAGTTAATCCGGGTAACTAATCTAACTTCGTTTGTTTTAACAATTCAATTGAAATTAATTTATTTGTAAAAGTTTTTGCTTTCATATATTTAATAAGTTGTGTATTAAAAGTTCTCCTTTATGAAGTGAACACTGGGTTGCGCACAAATTTCTTACTAATCTCTTTCTAGAGGTTTTTCAGTAGGAATTGTATGTTAATAAAATAGTTGTTAAAAGTTGAAGAATACCCCAAATTGCTACTCACTGCTAAGAAGGGTGAAAGCTAAACTGTTTTTGTACTTAACTTCACTGAATGATAATTGCATTCCTGCTGTGATATTTTTTACTCCACGAATTTCTTCATACGTTTTTTATGCTGTAATAACTTCAGTTTTGTAGGGATGTAATTAATTTTAAAAGTTGTTGTTAATGTTCTTGTTGATTAATTTTGATACATACGGTAATCATATTGCGTATGCGCAAGAACGCTTCCAAAATTGTCTTCGATAAATCTCATCGGCCGCTTAGTCTTTTTTACCATTTCTGTATTTATGTCGATCTCATATTTTTCCCCCATCGACAGCGAGGTGTTTTCATCTGACTTTCATCCGCCTTTAAGCCACAAAAGTTGTATTAAATACTTGCCAACTCTTCCTTTTGATTTCTGCTTCCACTCATCTTGTTTTCTCATAGAATTAATCCTAGAGATTTAGCTATTTTGTTTTGGTTGTGAGGGTCACTTCACTCGTTCAAACTAGCTAAATTATGAACAGAACGCAACATTGCAATAAGAAATAAACAAAATGGGATGCGATATATGTATATTTGTATTGTTGAATGGAGGGAGTGAATGTTTTCTTAAATATTTAAAGAGACAAGTAAGGTAAACTACTAAGTAGTCTAAGCATCATCATCCTGTTTGCATATACGTTTTGTGTTTCGTATTTATCAATTATTACGAAAGAAATCTTTTATAACTTGAAGAGCCTAATCATTTTCATCAATCAATAAAGTAACATAAATATCAACTGTTGCCGCAAAATAGAAGTCAACATCTTCCTTCCTTGAATAATCAATTTTAAAATTAGAAAGAGCCGTTTTGAGCAGAAAACTGAGATTTGTTTATAAAAAACCTCTGAACAGTTAGCTAGAACAACGTGAAAAAGTGTTAGCAGCTGACGAGGAAGCTTCTAACAGTGGCTGTATCCTCCAGCGCGGTACACGTCAACGCGAACAAGAGGCGACGTCAAACCGAAACATCAACGCGCTGGTGGCCAAACTTCTTCAAATCTCCGTGCAGCGGGCTGTCTACGGTTGGCCAGACTGGCAGTCGACAGCCTGTTGCGTGGCACGGTCAGAGTGCCGATCGGCTCCCGGGACCGGACCTATTCTCAGCGTGCTATTTTTTCATTTACGGGGAGCAATTGCGTGCTCCCCGGACTACTATTACTCTCCGGCGACATTAAGATTAATCCAGGCCCCACTACAACTTACACACGTCACCAGACACAAAGACAGACACAATAGCACCATGAAACACATACAGAACTATAATATTAACATATTACAGTACAACGTAGATGGCCTCACAAACAAAATCATGCAGCTTAGGGAATTCGTACACAAACAAAACATTCACATAGCACTTATACAAGAAACAAAATTAAAACACGCGCACAAAACACCCACCATCCCTGACTTCACGGCGATCCGTCAAGATCATACTGGGGGTCACAGGGGTGGACTCATCACTTACATACGTAAAAGCATTAGCTACACTGATACCACCCAAAACATTACAAACACAATCCAAGCAGATAACACGATAGAAATACAGGCAGTTAACATTAAAACAAGCTCAAAACACCACCACACTAATCAACATTTACATCCCACCTGATAGTTCACCTCAGGTGCCAGCCAATTACAATCCACAGTTACACAATCTGGCTTCTCGCATTAATGTCATCTTAGGAGTAGACTTCAACGCTAAAGACACTAGTTGGTACCTGTACAACCAAAGCAACACCAGAGGCGCCAACATAGCCACACAACTAAACAGCCTCTTCATTCTTAACAATAGAGAAGAACATACACACACACCACCAAGCAGGATACTCAAACTCCTCCCCAGACATAACGTTCTGTTCCCCCTCACTAGCAATACATGCACACTGGAGAACAGAAAAACAACTCATCAGACCACCTGCCCATCATCATTACAACACGTTCTACACTAGGCCCCAACAGCGTTAGGCACACTTGCAGAAATTACAAGAAAGCTGATTGGGAACAGTTCAAAATACAGACTGAGGAACAATTCACCACATTAAACAGCACACCCATCATAAACATCAATACAACACAAGACATTTAATCAGATCATCAATAATGCAAACAAATACATACCCGAGGGCAACATTAGGAAATACAACTCAAATTACACTAGAGAAATAGCCCACCTCATAAGGCAACGTAACAACCTCAAACATAACACACAAACACCACACACAGAAACCATAAAACAGCAGATACAATAGCTCAACACAGAAATAAACAACAAACTCAAAGAAAAACAAACAAAAACATTTAGGGAGTTCATAACAACACTAAACCACTCCACAGATACATCCAGGCTATACAAGACTATAAACAGCATTACCCACTCCAACAGCGGCATTCACACCTCACACGCGGCTATCTGTCGCAGCCAAAATAATAACCCAACATATACACAACAAACTAACATTCTAGTTAATCACTACGCAAAGATAAGTCACTTGAACAGAGACAACAACCAGAAACACACAGACAGACAAACAGCCAGGCACAAGAAAACCTACAGACTCGACACGACCATTACACCCTTCATTACAGACCAGACCACCAACATCATCAAAACCATTAAGAATTTGAAGGCTACTGGACCAGACAACATATCTAACATACACCTTAAACACTTGGACCTACAGGGAATACAAGCTCTCACAAATATCAGCACATATTCATACCAACACTATTATTCCTGACATATGGGAACAAGGTAAAATTATTACACTAATCAAACCAAACAAAAATCCAATACACCTTCCAAAGTAACAGAAAGACTAATCTTACAAATCACCAACCCACACATACCACTATCGCCTACTCAACATGGATTCAGACCTCACCACTCAACCACGACATTACTCACTAACCTCACGCACACATCATGGATGGCATCAACTCGAGACGACCAGCTCAACGTACACTATTAGCAACAATAGACATTAGTAAAGCATTTGATGTTATCCCACGCTTCCCTCTCATAAACAAAATGCTCAACACAAACATGCACAATAAGACTAAAAGATGGCTGAGCAACTATCTTTCAGGAAGATACTCACATGTCACATTTAATGGCAAGTCATCCAAAAACGAGCTTTTTCCGAATGGGGACCCTCAAGGCTCTGTTCTCTCACCAACACTGTTCAACTTATACATCCATGACATTCCAACACCCATGGATAACAAGCTTACCTTATCATCATATGCAGATGACATCACTTTAACATCCACCCACATCAACATCGGTACCGCTACAAATAACCTACAAACATACATAAACAGTATACAAGGCTGGCTCACACACAATAGACTCAAAGTAGCGCCCACAAAATCAACCATCACCTTGCTTACAAGCAATACAAAAAAACACCAGATAACTCCACAGCTTACACTAAACAACACCAACATTCCACACACTCACAGGACCAAAAGACTTGGGGTCACATACAACATCATTATCTTTTGCAAACCACATTCGGGACATTAAAAATAAATGTACGTCAAGACTAAACACGCTTAGGATACTAACAGGCACAAACTTTGGACACCAGCAGGAAACAACAACACTCGTATACAAACAATATATTCATTCAGTTATGGACTATGTTAGGCCATGCTGGGCACCCATTATCACAAACACACAAACACCTTACAGGCAATACAAAACAACACACACCGTATCATTACAGGATGCACTCAAACAACACCAATAGAACACATGCACACAGAAACAAAAATACTGAAAGTTAGGGAACATTTAGACATGAGAGCAACACAATTTATGGCAGCAGCGACAACTAACCCACAACACCCTTGCCACTACATGTACAATCATGCACCGACACCTCGCACCATTAAGGTAACACCAGTGAGACATTATAACCAAATACTCCATTCCATACCACGGCCCACAGACATCACACAGTACAGAAAACACACACACACACACACACACACACACACACACACACCTAACCCATAAAGCACTGACACGACTCGGTCCGAATGCGGTCCTAGGTGCGAAGCCGCCACCCATTAACAGGTCAGAGACCAGCCTGAGCAGATCGGATCGAGTTAACTTAGCACGATTCCGATGTAAACATCACCCCAACTTACGGACATATAAACACAGACTAGACAACTCCACAGACGACACCTATCACCTGTGCCAGGACACACCACAAACAATTGAACCCATTATGACAGACTGTACCGCTGTAGCACAACAACGAACACAACACAACATTACTAGTGCGCTGAACCTCTGGTTCACTCCGGAGAGGGCGATCGGTTACCTGCATGCCGCCAGTTTGCTCGATTAGGGTGGGATGATCGGCTAAACAACAACAACAACTACTACTAAGTTTCATAGAAGGTTCCACATCTTTTATGCTACCATTCAAAGTGATTTTTTTGAATTGTGAATCCTTGACTACATACGTCAAGTAGAATTTTATCTAACACTGATGTGCTTTTTAATTTGCTTACCAAGTAGATTTTCATGACTCGTTTGAATTTTTTCCCGTAGCATTATTAAGAAGTCTGTATTTTGTTAATTTTTTTAAAACGAATACGACTTTAGTTTCCCCACACAAGATGCATCGTGTCGTAAGGATGAAAGTTCGGGAACGTCACGATCTCTCTCGCGTCTGACCGCACTTGTGAAACTTAAAAAGCTTCAGATAATTGGATGGAGGTGTCATGACCGTTTGCACTTTCGAGAGAGAAAGAAATTTGAGAATTTTATGTGGGATTAGACAGTCGTTGTTTATCATGTTTTATTTTAATCATAAAAACTTTTTCATCGGCTTTAACTTGTTTTCCACTTAAGAAATCGCAGCATCCACGTGAAGTTATAGTGGTCGAGCATACACCCAATGTATTTTAGGAAGTTAATTTAAAGGTTTTCTTTCAGACTGTATGCCAGTGTAGGGGCGAGTCAAAACAAGTTTTTTTGGCTTTTTTAAAAACGACACTGTGTGAGGGTTTTCATTTGCGTTAACAAACAACATATTAAAAGTTGAGCTATGTGCGACCCCCTGTACCCCTCGCACATAGTCTCCCCTTTTTCCCCACTCTTTTAGCTGAGATTTCACAATAAGCTTTGAACCTATTCTGAACATCAATTTAAGATATGTTAAAAATAAGTTAGAAAACCTTATTTGTCCTTATTTAAATCAAATGGGTATATTCTTTATTTATGGATACTTTTTTGTTTTATGCAGGGTTGCCAGATTGTCCACTTTGTGGCCAAATTTCACAAATGTGCAAAAAAGTCTGGCAACCCTAATTTTTTTAGTACTTTTTGCAAAAAATTATATATTAGTTTTGTTTCAGATTATTGATTAAGTGAAATTATTATTGATTGTTGGTTATTGATTCAAACGATTGGTTTTTAAGTTAAATTATTGGTTATTAAGTCAAATTAATCATGACAACAAGAAAAAAGTCGTCAAATGCAGCCTTTGGACATCCTTCAGAGTTTCCAGCAGCTATGACACCAATAAAAGCAGATGTTGTGAGGCACTACAAATTTGTGCGACGACGAGAAGAGGCTGAATCAAATAAATCGATTACTCTTAATGAATGTTGTAACATAGTCGCAATGGACGTTGAAACCATATGGAGAAAGTTCTCTTTCCCTACAATAAGTACTCGTGGAATCTTTCAGAAAGTTGTTAAGAGTGATAGAAGCAGCCTCAAAGTTGAACAAGGTTCCTATAAACCGAAGAGATGAGAGATTTGAACAAAAAGTTTCCGAGTATGATGCTACTGTATGTTTGATGTATGTACCTGTGATTGCTACGATAAAGGGATTGATAGAAATGCCTACCTGTGCAAGGATAAAATAACAATTGCTGAGTAGGATTCTTTTGTAGGACAAAAGCAAAGATTAAATTAAATGGGGCCAATTGATAGAAAAGCTGCTTTGATGAGGAAAAGGTCTATTTCTAGAGCTTAAAAAGAACACGAACGCCGAATGAGATCACAAGCAGAATTGACTGAAGCTATCAGAGTTGTCCCTTCAACATCACAGGACGCAGCCGGTGCTGAGAGCGTGGAGGTAGAGACCGACCAAGAGGATGAAGACTTCGTGCCTGATATAGAGTTAATAGAGAATGAGCAGAACAGATATACCTATGAAGAGTTGGCAGTGACTGCAGGTCGTTACAGAGTGAGTTGCAGGGCAGCAGCAGCAATTGTTAATGCTGCTTTAAAAGATAGGGAAATTCTGGATCAGGGCAATATGATTGATAGAAAGAAGCTGGAGAGGGAAAGAGCACCAGTAGGTGAAATATTGAGTAACAGGGTTAAATCTGAGAATATAGGAATAGAATGCATTGGCTTTGATGGGAGAAGGGATGACACATTATTCAGGGCAGGCAAGATAAAAGAAGAGCACTACATCATTGTTAAAGAGCCTGGAAATATCTATATAGATCATGTAATACCTGATCATGGAAATGCTCGTTGTGTAGCAGAAGAGCTGATTACTTTAATAGTGGATTCAGAAAGTTCAGGCACTCTAAAAGCTTTACTCTGTGATGGCACTGCTGTGAACACTGGAAGAATCGGTGGAGTAATAAAGCTTGTTGAAATCTATCTGAGTAAGTCTGTTCATTGGCTGGTATGCCTTCTTCATATGAACGAACAACAATTCAGTCATGTCTACGAGGCAATAGATGGAAAAACAATAGGCCCAAGTACTTTCAAGGTTTCAATTGGAAATAAATTGAAAACTGATCTAACAAAACTGGAAATGATTGCTTTTTCTCCTGTTAAAGGAAACATGAAATTCCATCTGATGTTGTTAATGCTTTAAGCAGTGACCAAAAGTATCTCTAAAATATGTGCCTAGCTGTTCAATCTGGAAATGTCTCCAAAGATCTCGCAGAAAGCTCTCCTGGTACAATTCATCATGCTCGTTGTCTAACTAGAGCAAATAGAATTCTTAGACTGTGTCAACACCAAATCCAACCCAAGATCTCAAAGATCAAGTAGAAATTATTATGCTATCTTATGCTCTAGGATGGTTTTGGGTTAAGTCACATCCACTGGTATCTGACGGATCATCTAACTTTTGGTACTTAGGGTATCTGCTGCGCGACTTGAAGGAGAAGTACAGATTGACCATGGAACCGGTGTTTCAGAATAACTCGTACTTTGCAAACCCCGAAAATATTCTACTATCGATGATAACAGACTCAAGAAGAGAAGTTAGAGAGGTTGCAATCCAGAGAATCATTCTCTCAAGAACTACATTTTCTGGATCAAGAAACTTTGACCTACCTTGACGACAAGAACCACTCAAAATACCAACCTTTCCTTGTCACAGCCAAGGAGTAGAAAGCGCTGTGAATCTAGTCATGAATGCATCTGATGTACGAAGTTGCTACGAAAATCGCCAAAAATATATTCTTAACCTACTGGAATCACGCCAAAAATATATTCTTAACCTACTGGAATCACGGCAAAGATTGCCTAAATTTGAATGGAAAGGACAGTGGAATAAATAAACATGCAGTGTTACTTTCAAAATAGCTTAAGCTTATGCATCGTGCAAAAGAGCACTGCATTTGGTAATGTTTTTTTCTTTTTCTTGTAGAAGACAAGTTCTGTTGTTTAATTTCTCAAAAATCTTATGTAATTCATTAATTTGTTCCTTATTTTTTATCTTAATATATAGTATATTCTCAAAAACACGGAAAAATGTCATTTTCTTTGAGTGAATAAGCAAATAAGAAACATGAGTTTAACACAGCTGAAACAATTTTTATCTGAGTTCTTAGTGGAAAGTGTACATTTTGGCAAATTGAAATTAAAAACCGAAAATTTGTGCCGGGGGTACGCGGAATATTTTTACTGGGTGACAACTGTGACCCATACGAAACCCCCACAGTGTGTCACTTTTGAATACAAGATATCAGGCTGAGGTGGAGAGTTCCAAGTCCTTTCACTGCTTCCTACGTACACGTCGAATAATTAGTTGAACGAGCAGATAGCCAATATTGAGCAGGAAATTTAAATCGGCTGAATTAAGATAAGCGGACGGTAAACTAAGTAGAATAATACTATGGAAAAACTATATATACTTACAACATGGTATAATATGTGGTACCTTTATTTCTTAATTAAATATAAATTAGTAATTAATTGAATTAAATATCTACAAAATTGCCTCGGGATTGGCGACATAGCCTATTGGGAATGAAAATAATTGCCATACATAGATAGAACCAGGGGCGGCTCGTCGGTAGGCACTGCGGAACTGCAGCACCCCCATGATCTTTATACAGGGTGTATATATAAAGTCAGGATCTATTTTTGTGAAGCACTTGGAAATTATATGGAATTCAATCATAAAATGATAGTGGTAACATTTATTAAATAATTAACAGTAGGATTCGACGTGACGCCCATCAGTATCCCTGCACAGCTCAAATCGTTCCGCAGCATTTCTAAACACATTCTGGAGCATTTGCGGGGTTATGTTATCTGCAGCAGTTCGTATACGTGTACGTAAGTTTTCAAGACTCGTAATCTTCGTCTGATAGACGTGCGATTTGATAAAGCCCCATGCAAAGAAATCTAAAGGGGTTAAATCTGGTGATCTCGCTGGCCAAGGTCTGTTGCTTCCGCGTCCGATCCAGTGATTTGGAAAACGTCCATTTAGATAATCCTGAACAATTTTGGCATAGTGACAAGGAGCACCATCATGTTGATAGACGACGGGGATAGGATTGTTAGTACCGTCGTCTTCCTGGGCATGACTGCCCACTGGATAGAGCCCTCCAACCTCAAGAGGAAGAAGGCCGTCCTAACCTGCAGGGAGGTGCGTGTAGGCCTGTTCAAAAATCAACTTTTTCTTATTTTCATAGGTTTCTGTACATTTTCCCATGCTTTTTGACCTGAAAAAGCCGGAAATCACAACTATTTTGACCTAGGATGTTGGGAAGCATTGCCGCATGGAGCTTTAAATTTTCTGCCTTGAAATCGGCCAAGGCGCCAATTCCGGGGTCCCTTGAATTATGTTTTGCACTTTAACTTTGATCTAAACAAGATAGAGCAACAAATTAGGTATCAAATGAAAGAGCATAAAATTACTAAATAATAATAATAATAATAATAATAATAATAAATAAATCATAATTAATAATAATAATAATAATAATTATCTATCATTTTTCAGGAAACAACAGAAACTCAATCAGAATCTAGAAAACCATCTACAAGTTACAACTTCACAATGGCATTAAGCAAGGAGCTGAGGGAGCTCCGTGGGCGCACAGTTGATATCTCAGAACCTCCACGTACTGTCCACAGGCAGGTGTCAACTGGGCCATCTACCAGATCTCTCACTGAAACTTTCCTGGTTGGATACCCTTCAGCTTTTATCAGTGGTTCCCAGCTTCCCACCAACAGACAGGCGTTCCAGTATTTCCTTAATCTTCAGAATTTACCGGAAAATGCAGGGAGGCCCATGGTTCAAGACCTTACATATGAAACAGTTGAATCTATCATCCCATTCTGGCAGATGGCTAGGATCAAGACAATGACCAAGTACAACGCAATGAAGCTCTTCATGAAACTACATGAGAAACATCGTGCTCTGGTGAAAAGCAAAGGAAGAGCAAGTAACCCTGGAGGAAAAAGAGGAGCATTTGTGCTGGAATTAGACAGCCTGTTCGATATAGGAGCTCCAGATGCAATCCAGGAAATACAGAACAACAGACTGTTATCCAGAGAGAAGAAAGATGAGGATATCAGGTTCTACGAAGACCAAAAGACTGAGAGGAAAGGTCATATGTCTGGTCATGACAAGATTTTTGAGACAAGATCCCTGCAGCAAGCAGCGAGGAATGAAAGACTGCAGCACAGACAAGAACAAGGTAAAACTAATTACTTTGAACGTTACAAAAAGTTTTAAGTTTTACTCCATTGCGATATTTAGCATGTACTTAACAATTACTGTCTTAACATGTTGTACTATTTTACAGCTGCAGCAGAACAAGAGGCAGTTGTTCATGTGGATGACATTACCTGGGGTGACTCAACTGACAACGACGCTAACACAGAGGACATGGATTACCATCAGCCTCGTCCTGGATGTTCTCACCATCAAGACACTGTGACTAGTGTGACTTTGACGTTTCCAAGGAAGGTCATGGAATGTGATGTCATCTGCAATACAGCTGATCGTCTTGGTTTATCAGACAATCAAGTTACTGCCATGGTTTCTGCCACCTTGAAAGCTGGAGGGGCTGACTGGATAACTTCGTCATCTCAACCTCAACAACACGTCGCAACAGAATGCTGTCCAGGTATAATATCAGCCAGAGTCACGTCCAAGTTTTGTGAAAACCCCCCACAGTACGCTGCCTTACACTGGGATGGAAAGTTGCTCAAAGATGTCTTGGGCAGTGAACCTGGAAGTACCTCAGAGACTTTAGCTGTGCTAGTGTCTGGTCCACCTTCATACACTGAAGGAAAGTTATTGGGAGTACCTGTCATCGACAATTCTTCTGGCACAGCTCAGGCTGAGGCTTCAATGGATTTACTGGAGACATGGGAACTTACGGATAATGTTATTGCCCTTGTTTTTGACACTACATCCAGTAACAGTGGAGTTCACAGAGGAGCTGCCAAACTGCTAGAGAAAATGCTGAACAAAAAGGTGTTTTATCTGGCCTGTCGACATCACATCCTGGAAATCCTAGTAGGAGCAGTTTGGGAGAAGCTGTTTGGGAAGGTGAAGGGGCCAGATAATTCCTGGTTTGAGCATCTGAAGGATGTTTGGACGGACTTGTCCAAGGAAAACCCAAAGATGCTGGCTATCAACAGCAAATGGCTGAAGGAAAAGAAGAAGAACAGTGAAGAAATACTCCAAGACATTCTAACAGCAGAAAGGCTTCCAAGAGCCGACTACAGGGAAATGGCTGAACTGACAGTCATTGTTCTTGGAGGAACGCCTCCTCGAGGTATTCACTGGAGTCGACCAGGCGCCATTCATCAGGCCAGATGGATGGCCAGAAACCTGTACTCCATGAAAATGCTGATGTTTGCAGATCAACTTGAGTACGACGAAGACACTGTATCAAAGCTGGAAAGACTCAACACCTTCCTTGCGCTGTTCTACACTCCTGTATGGATGATGTCAATGTCTGCTGCAGATGCTCCCGTGAATGATCTAAGTCTAATCCAGGACATGTTGAAGTACAAGAAAACTGACCCAGAGCTTGCTGATGCAGTACTTAATAAGATGGAAAACCACAAATGGTACCTGACGCAGGAAGTCGTGCCATTTGCCCTGTTCAGCAGTAGATTGAGTGACACATTGAAGCACGACATTGCTGCCCAGTTACATGCCACTGAGAAGCCAGACAGCTTCAGAACAGGAAAGCCTCTATTCCAGAGAGTCACAGCTAAGACCACTATGGAAAACTGATGAGTGGGTAGTTGGGAGGTAACGAAAATGGTTCACTGAGTAGGTAGGTAGTTAATCTAACAATTATTAAATTCCTTTTATGTCAATAACTGGGTGGATGAAACCAATTGGTTGCTCACCAGAGTTATTCTCCACACTAGTATTTATATACTGTGTGACAAGAGCGTGCTCGGTAATAGATATACATTACCGATCAACGAACCGAGGAAAAAACCAAGATGACGCTGGTGGAAAAAGCCCCGCTAAAAGGAGAACAAAGGGAGAACGAAAACGAAGAACGGGGCGAGAGGACGGAACTGGAGAAGGGACGAGAACAGACACCGAAGAAAGATCCCCACCAGCAAGTACGCTCTCGACAATTATACAGGAAGGAGAAAAGAGACTCTCTAATAACTAGCATTAAGTGACTAATTGTGTTTTTAGCCCAGTTAGATCTAACTTCTAACTTAGAAGACTCATTAAATTAAGCTGGGTCAGACAACTTAGGCCTACATTGTGGCCTAAGACCCAGCATCAACTCATAGCTTAACAAAGGTAAAGGTAGATTGCCCTAACCTAGTTTGGTGAGGAATCCTACTGTGGACCTCAATTTATCTGCCCGCTCTGGACCATTTCCGGAATCTCTAGGCTGACCCCTCTAGGCTAGACTTGATCTACTCTATAGTTAGACTGGAGAAATAAGGGGTGGGTTAATTGTGGACCAATTCATACAGAGCATTTTTCACATTGGTGGTCCGTGTGTGGGGAATTTACAAACCTTAACCTTACTTAACAAAAAAATTGCAGAATTAGGCTAAATGGTCTAGCCTAAGCCTAACCTAATCAAGCCTAATTAGGTCTACAACCTAGGGCGTAACTAGGAAACATTTACATTTAAGGAGTCTCATTCTCTTATAAGCTTGGGGGGGGGGGGGGATTAAACCAAATTTAAAACTTGACTGTTTTGTCTGTGATCTCTCTTCTCTGGTAATTTCTTCTTGTCCTCTATTTCATTACGATCCCCAGTTAAACAATTTTGACTTAAACATGGACAGTGCGGAATTGAAAAAGTTAAAGAAAAGGGGGGCAAAGTTGGGTGCTGTTACAAAGGCCAAGAACACTTTTAACAATATTACACAACCAGGTAAGGAAGATTTAGAGTGTGTAATTCTTAAATTGGAAACTAAAAAGAAGGAAATAATAGCCATTGATGAGAGTATTTCAGAGTTAGTTGAATCCGAAATGGCTGAAGAACAATTGATAGACCTTTACGCTGATAATGATGTTCAGGTAATCTCAATTAAACAGCAAATAAGGAGACTACGGTCTCGTTTGACTGACTTAACACCAAATAAACCTAATTCTGATTTTAATCAAAGTAGAGCTAACCTTCAACAAAATTTAAGTGGCATGCTAAATCCTGAGTCACAAGAATTGAGGGCTCAGTTACCCATTTTGCTAGTACCAACATTTGAAGGGGACACGGTACAATTCCCATCTTTCATTGACAAATTTGAGAGTTTAATAGGTAATAAACCTTATATTTCAACTGTTGATAAGTTTAGCTACTTAACTAGTTTCCTTAAAGGCCCAGCCTATAACCTGATAGCCTATTTACCAGCCGTAGGGAATTCATATGAAGTAGCTATTGATCTCTTAAAACGTTAATTACATAATAAATGAGATTGTATATGAATTATCTCAACAAATTTTTGATTTTGCACCCATGAAAGATAACCATAGTGATATGGAAAATTTTATACAAAATTAGAAGCTATTATAGGACAACTGGTTAGCAATGAGATAGATATTAAGCTTCATCTTGGATTATACAAGGCATAGTTCTTAGGTGCCTTCCTTTGAGGGTTAAGATATTTTAGTTTAAAGACGGAGAAATTATCCTAATCTTGAAGATATCAGAAAACACTTTCCCAATATCCTAACTAATTACAAATTGAGAAATATTCCAACCAAAAAAGACCCAGACTATGGATAAACCAAAGACTGTTCCCAGAGACCAACTAGCTACAGCCAAACAGACAAAACTTGAAACTGTAGAATCAAATGTGACCAACTGTAATACACGAACACCTACATTACAGAACTTTAATGTAACTGCTGCCTCAACTTACACACTACATTGCAAATTTTGTGCAAGTAATGAACACAGTAGTACTGGGTGTGACAAATATTCAGGCTTTAACCAAAGAGCTAAAAGATGTGAACAGTTGAACCTATGTAAAAAGTGTACTGGCCAGGACATTATAAAAGACTGTAAATCTAGGTTAAGATTCAAGTGTAAGTTTTGTGAAAGTTTACGACATGTCTCATCAATGTGTGATTCACCAAAGTGTCCAAACAATAGTACTCAAACTCAAAAGATACCTCCACCAAACAAAGGTAATCAAGAAAATGCCACTTTCATGGGACATTCTGTTTGTTCAAACAACGTAACAAAAAACACTGAGATTCTTTTACCAACTATTACTTTAGACTTAGTGAATAGTGAGGGTAGCACCACTCCAGTGAGATGTCTTATAGACTGTTGTTCTCAACAAACATTTGTTTCGCAAAATGTAGTTAATAATTGGGTTTGACACCAAACCCAATGAACAAAACCTCAATATTGCATCCTTTGTTAAGGATAACTCGGACAAAAATAGCTATAAGACAATTGACCTGGAACTACAGTTAGAAAATAAATTAGAGAAAATTGAAGCAGTTATTATTTCTAAAGTAGGACAAAACAAACTGGTTATACCCAAACTAGAACAAACCATAAATCATTTGGGAAACACTACAAAATAGCTGATAGACATATCACTAACAACACAGTAGCTAACATTGAAATGTTAATAGGGGCAGATTATATTAATCTTATTCATAAGGGCATAGTAGAGATAGGTAATGGTATAGCTATTCAGACTCCATCAGGATAGCCCCTTTGGGTGACCTATCCAAATACAACCTAGACCTAAACCAAAATAGTTCATGACCAACAAATACTATTGCCTCAACTCAGTCCTACATAACACCTGTAAGAATAGCAACACTTTGAATAATATTATCTCAACTGAGAACATTAATTCATCACTATCAAATGAAACTTTGGATGAGGCAATTCAAACTTTATGGTTGCTAGAATCTGTGGGTATACATGACACAAATCAAACTTCAGAAGATCAGTTAATGGTAGAAAGATTTGAAGACACCATTCAGTGCAAAGACAATAGTTATTTTATTGAGTTACCTTGGAAAATAAATTGTCCAACTTTAAGAGATAATCTCAAAGTAGCTAAAGGACATTTATATAAAGTAATGAAAAAACTCAAACAAGATAATAATATTAAAAAGTACAGTGATGTCTTCAAAGAACAGCTACAGAAAGGCTTCATTGAAGAAGTAACAAATAACCCTTTTAAAAAAGATGGTTGTCATTATTTAACCCACAGGGGGGTTTATCGACAAGATGCCCCAACAACAAAACTCAGAGTAGTATATAACTGTAGCCTCAAAGACAGTGATAAACACAGTTTGAATGATTGCCTGATTGAGGCTCCTAATCTCATTTCTGACCTTGTGAAGATCTTACTGAGGTTCAGGTTAGATAAATATGCCGTAGAAAGTGACATTTCAAAGGCATTTTTGAGAATAAATCTTAAAAATGAATATGATAAGAACCAACTTAGGTTCTTATGGTTCAAAGATCCATTTGATTTGAATAAAGGGTTCATAACCTATAGATTTAATGTTGTGTTGTTTGGAGCCAATTGCTCACCTAGCCTATTAGCATTGACAATTGGACATCATTTGAACCAGTTTAATAACTTTAACATTGAACTTCCTTAAGGAACATTTTTACGTAGACAATCTAATAGGCTCAACAACAACAAAATCTGAATTATCTGAAGTCTATGAACACTCTCAAAACATTATGCAACAAGGTAACTTTGAACTTAGAGAGTGGATTTCAAATGATGAGGATTTAAACAAAAAGATTTTAAAGGATAATAATGGTCTTACTGAGCCATCAGACAGAGTTAAAACTTTAGGTATGAACTGGTATTTGGATGCAACTTCTAACAGTCATGATTCAATCTGTACTAAAGGTTTTAAACTTGATGAGGAAGCAAATACTAAAAGACAAATATTATCAGAGGCTTCCAAAATTTTTGATCCTATGGGTCTATTCCTGCCTTCAACAATAAAATCAAAGATTCTCCTCCAAGAAATGTGGAGGACAAATGTTTGGGATGATGAATCCATAACAAATGAAATCAAAAATCTTAGAAGAAGTTAGCTGCTGATTTAACAAAAGTGCAGAACATTAAAATTCAAAGGTGCTGTGGGTTTAGGGATAAGCCCCAGAGACTTCATGTGTTTGCTGATGCAAGCACACAAGCTTATGGGTGCTGTGCGTATCTTGTAAGTCCTACAGAAAGTCATCTAATTTATGCAAAAGGGAAAGTTGCACCTCTCAAACCTACCCGAACCATACCTCAATTGGAACTATTGGCTGCTGCATTAGCCATTAAAACCATTTCATTGCTTAAGGATGCTTACCATGATGTGAACATAACTGATATCCACATCTGGCTTGACAGTCAGATTTGTCTTGCCTGGATACGGAATGATTAGCATTAATAGTAAGAATATCTTTGTAAGAAATAGGCTAAAAGAAATAGCTGAAGCTAATGAAAGCCTACAAGTAAACTTTCACTATGTTCCAACTAAACAAAATCCAGCAGACTTTCTGACCAGAGGTTTATCCTACAAGTTGTTGAAGTCAAACAAAACTTGGTTTATGGGACCTAAGTGGCTCTGTAATACAGACCAATGGCCTGTGGAACAAGTTAACTTGACATTAAATTTAATCTTTTCAAATGAAAAGGTTGAACCAATCACTAATTATGAACGTTATTCTGACTTCAGTAAACTTGTCAGGGTCACAGCCTACTGTTTGAGGTTTGCTCACAACTGTTTAACTACAATTAACAAACAGCTAAATAAAAACAATCATAATTATACAGAAGTTGCAACCAAATACTGGATAGGCCATGCACAACAAAAAGAGTACAATAAAGAGTTAGAATTCTTGACTAATGGGAAACAAACAAAAGAACCTGTACCATCAGTAGTTGTGGATCTAAAATTGTTCAGGGATGAGGAAGGCCTTCTAAGGTGTAAAGGGAGATTAGACAAATCAAAACTGTCATACAAAAGCAAACATCCAATCCTTTTACTTAGATTCAGCTATTTGACAACATTAATCATCAGAAAAACACACAATGATGTATATCATATGGGGGTACCACAGACACTAACTACATTAAGAAAAACTTATTGGATACCCAAGGGAAGAATCACTGTCAAAACAGTCCTGAGTGAGTGTGTCACATGTAGGCGTATTCATGCTAGGCCCTAAGGAAACCAAATCCTCCTGCTTTGCCAGAGGAGAGAGTTACTCTCAACAGACCCTTTGAGACTGTAGGCATTGACTATACAGGAGCATTGACTGTAGGGGTGGTTGACACTGAACAAAAAATGTACATTGTACTGTTTACATGTGCTGCCTCACGAGCTGTTTATTTGGATGTTGTGGAGGACCTTACAGCAGAATCTTTTGTTGCTGTCTTTAAGAGATTCTGTGCACGACATTCAGTACCAAAGACAGTTTGGACTGACAATGCTACATATTTCAAGGCTGGTGAACAAGTCATCCACGACTTGTTAAGCGATGAACTCACACAATTATATATACAAAATTCAAACATAAAGTGGAAGTATATTCCAGTTGCCTCTCCTTGGTATGGTTCTATCTGGGAGAGAAATATACAAACAGTAAAGAATTGCTTGAAGAAAGCAATTGGTAAAAAACAGATACACTTATTTGAGTTGCTCACTCTTCTGGCTGAGATTGAGAACATCATTAACAATAGACCACTCACTTATGTGAGTGACAACATTAATGACCCGGAACCATTAACTCCAAATCATTTGATTCGGGGAGAACAAGTTAGTCTCCTGCCGGACTACAATATAGACTCTTCAGAAGACCCAAACTGGACTCAACGACATGATGAGCTCCAGACTAAGTTACAACATTTAACTAGAG
Organism: Bathynomus jamesi; assembly: GCA_023014485.1. Classification (NCBI taxonomy): domain Eukaryota; kingdom Metazoa; phylum Arthropoda; class Malacostraca; order Isopoda; family Cirolanidae; genus Bathynomus; species Bathynomus jamesi. The sequence goes on along the minus strand of JAJOZX010000357.1, from coordinate 737,575 downwards.
TTAAAGCTCATTTCATTAAACAGTGGAAAACTGAGTACTTGATGGGTCTAAGGGAGAGACATAAACAAATGACTAAGAAGGATTGGTCTGACACAATTAAGGTAGGGGACCTTGTTCTCATACATGACAGTACTCCAAGACAATACTGGCCTCTGGCTAGAGTTTCAGAACTCAGACCAGGGGCAGACGGGGTAACAAGAGTGGTCAAATTAAGGACTTCAACGGGTGACACAACAAGAGACATTTCTCTTTTGTACCCTTTAGAGTCTGGATCCAAAACAATGGACTTTGGAGAACCTTCTCCACTGACAGTAACAACTGGAGACACTGAACTTCCAGTAACTATTCCTTTGACAGTAGGAGTGGTAACGCATCCTACTACAACATTGACAGACACAAGACCTCAGCGATAAACAGCATTAAAGGCGCGACTATTTTTACAACAAAAAATAGATGCTGGGGAATTGTAATTTTATCTTCTAACTTTCACTTTTTCTTTTCTTATGGTAAAGACCATAGACAGTTTCATCCTATGGATGTATATTTTCTCTTCTAATTAAATGCTACACCTTCTCCATGAGAAGGTGAGGATAGGCACTGTTAATCAGATTAACAGGCATTTACAGTCAAATAGTTAGCTAGTCTACACTCAGACGACATAAAAATTGGTGACAATGACACCAAAATATTTATCTCCCGGGGCCCCCAGTATATGGAAAACTGATGAGTGGGTAGTTGGGAGGTAACGAAAATGGTTCACTGAGTAGGTAGGTAGTTAATCTAACAATTATTAAATTCCTTTTATGTCAATAACTGGGTGGATGAAACCAATTGGTTGCTCACCAGAGTTATTCTCCACACTAGTATGGAAAACTGATGAGTGGGTAGTTGGGAGGTAACGAAAATGGTTCACTGAGTAGGTAGGTAGTTAATCTAACAATCATTAAATTCCTTTTATGTCAATAACTGGGTGGATGAAACCAATTGGTTGCTCACCAGAGTTATTCTCCACACTAGTATGTATATACTGTGTGGGAGGAGCGTGCTCGGTAATAAGGATACATTACCGCTCAACCAACCGAGGAATAAACCAAGACAACGCTGGTACGAGAAGCCCCGCGAAGAGGAGAACAAAGAGGGAGAACGAAAACGAAGAACGGGGCGAGAGGACGTACCAGCAAAGTGCGCTCTCGAAAACATAACCGGAGAAGGGAGACACTCCGATAACAAAAAGTAAGTGAGCAACCAATTGGTTGCTCACCAGAGTTATTCTCCACACTAGTATGTATATACTGTGTGGGAGGAGCGTGCTCGGTAATAAGGATACATTACCGCTCAACCAACCGAGGAATAAACCAAGACAACGCTGGTACGAGAAGCCCCGCGAAGAGGAGAACAAAGAGGGAGAACGAAAACGAAGAACGGGGCGAGAGGACGTACCAGCAAAGTGCGCTCTCGAAAACATAACCGGAGAAGGGAGACACTCCGATAACAAAAAGTAAGTGACTAATTGAGTTTTTACACCAGTAAGTTATAAGCATTAAATTAAGCTGGGTCAGACAAGTTAGGCCTACATTGTGGCCTAAGACCCAGCATCAACTCATAGCTTAACAAAGGTGAAGGTAGATTGCCCTAACCTAATTCTTGTGAGGAATCCTACTGTGGACCTCAATTTATCTGCCCGCTCTGGACCATTTCCGGAATCTCTAGGCTGACCCCTCTAGGCTAGACTTGATCTACTCTATAGTTAGACTGGAGATATAAGGGGTGGGTTAATTGTGGACCAATTCATACAGAGCATTTTTCGCATTGGTGGTCCGTGTGTGGGGAATTTACAAACCTTAAGCTTACTTAACAAAAAAATTGCAGAATTAGGCTAAATAGCCTAAGTCTAGCCTAAGCCTAAGCTAATCAAGCCTAATTAGGTCTACAACCTAGGGCCTAACTAGGAAACATTTACAAAAGGAGTCTCATTCTCTTATAAGCTTAGACCTGACTGACACATAAGTACTTGGGGGGGATTAAACCAAATTTGAACTTGACTGTTTTGTCTGTGCTCTCTCTTCTCTGGTAATTTCTTCTTGTCCTATATTTCATTACGATCCCCAGTTAAACAACATTAGTGAACAAGCATTTAAAATGCATACAACTCCAAGCATCCAATTCTTCTTTTAAGGAAGAATCACTCAACAGATTTTTTCAACAGGCACATGCATTCCTTGCAATCTGTGTGTATATATATGTATATATACACTGTACTCTTTACATGTGCCACAAATACACTCAACCTATCTGAACATAAGCAAGGATTGCATGGGTTACTCAATGAGGGTCTTATGGCCTATCTTGGCCATGGGCCAAACAATGAGCCTTGGTCTTGTGGCCTACCTTGGCCATGGGCCAAACAATGAGCCTTGGTCTTGTGGCCTACCTTGGCCATGGGCCAAACAATGAGCCTTGGTCTTGTGGCCTACCTTGGCCATGGGCCAAACAATGAGCCTTGGTCTTGTGGCCTACCTTGGCCATGGGCCAAACAATAAAGGTCTTATGGCCTACCTCAGCCATGGGCCAAAACAATGAACCTTGGTCTTGTGGCTTATTGTGGCCATGGGCCAAACATTAAATGTCTTATGGCCTACCTTGGCCATGGGCTAAACATTGTCTTATGGCCTACCTTGGCCATAGGGAAAACTATTACAAGGGTCTTATGGCCTACCTTGGCCATAAGGAAAACTATTACAAGGGTCTTATGGCCTCCCTTGGCCAGAGACCAAACAATACAAAATAAGACCCAGACTGGATAAACCAAAGACTGTTCCCAGAGACCAACTAGCTACAGCCAAACAGACAAAACTTGATACTATAGAATCAAATGTGACCAACTATAAAACACGAACACCTACATTACAGAACTTTAATGTAACTGCTGCCTAAACTTATACACCATATTGCAAATTTTGTGCAAGTAATGAACACAGTAGTACTGGGTGTGACAAATATTCAGATTTTAACCAAAGGGTTAAAAGATGTGAACAGTTGAACCTGTGTAAAAAGTGTACTGGCCAGGGACATTATAAGAAAGACTGTAAATCTAGGTTAAGATTCAAGTGTAAGTTTTGTAAAAGTTTACGACATGTCTCATCAATGTGTGATTCACCAAAGTGTCCAAACAATAGTACTCAAACTCAAAAGATACCTCCCCCAAACAAAGGTAATCAAGAAAATGCCACTTTCATGGGACATTCTGCTTGTTCAAACAATGTAACAAGAAACACTGAGATTCTTTTACCAACTATTACTTTGGACTTAGTGAATAGTGAGGGTAGTACCACTCCAGTGAGATGTCTTATAGACTGTTGTTCTCAACAAACATTTGTTTCAAAAAATTTAGTTAATAAATTGGGTTTGACACCAAACCCGAATGAACAAAACTTCAATATTGCGTCCTTTGTTAAGGATAACTCGGACAAAAATAGCTATAAGACAATTGACCTGGAACTACATTTAGAAAGTAAATTCAAGAAAATTGAAGCAGTTATTATTTCTAAAGTAGGACAAAACAAACTGGTTATACCCAAACTAGAACAAACCATAAAGCATTTGAAAAAACACTACAAAATAGCTGATAGACATATCACTAACAACACAATAGCTAACATTGAAATGCTAATAGGGGCAGATTATATTAATCTTATTCATAAGGGCATAGTAGAGATAGGTAATGGTATAGCTATTCAGACTCCATCAGGGATAGCCCCTTTGGGTGACCTATCAGAATACAACCTAGACCTAAACCAAAACAGTGCATGACCAACAAATACTATGTGCCTCAACTCAGTCCTACATAACACCTGTAAGAATAGCAACACTTTGAATAATATTATCTCAACTGAGAACATTAACTCATCATTATCAAATGAAACTTTGGATGAGGCAATTCAAACTTTATGGTTACTAGAATCTGTGGGTATACATGACACACATCAAACTTCAGAAGATCAGTTAATGGTAGAAAGATTTGAAGACACCATTCAGTGTAAAGACAATAGTTATTTTATTGAGTTACCTTGGAAAATAAATTGTCCAACTTTAAGAGATAATCTCAAAGTAGCTAAAGGACATTTCGAAGGCCTTTTTGAGAATAAATCTTAAAAATGAATATGATAAGAACCAACTAAGGTTCTTATGGTTCAAGGATCCATTTGATTTGAATAAAGGGTTCATAACCTATAGATTTAATGTTGTGTTGTTTGGAGCCAATTGCTCACCTAGCCTATTAGCATTGACAATTAGACATCATTTAAACCAGTTTAATAACTCTCTAACATTGAACTTCCTTAAGGAAAATTTTTACGTAGACAATCTAATAGGCTCAACGACAACAAAATCTGAATTATCTGAAGTCTATGAACACTCTCAAAACATTATGCAACAAGGTAACTTTGAACTTAGAGAGTGGATTTCAAATAATGAGGATTTAAACAAAAAGATTTTAAAAGATAATAATGGTCTTACTGAGCCATCAGACAGAGTTAAAACTTTAGGTATGAACTGGTATTTGGATGCAACTTCTAACAGTCATGATTCAATCTGTACTAAAGGTTTTAAACTTGATGAGGAAGCAAATACTAAAAGACAAATATTATCAGAGGCTTCCAAAATTTTTGATCCTATGGGTCTATTCCTGCCTTCAACAATAAAATCAAAGATTCTCCTCCAAGAAATTTGGAGGACAAATGTTGGGTGGGATGATCCAATAACAAATGAAAATCAAAAATCTTGGAAGAAGTTAGCTACTGATTTAACAAAAGTGCAGAACATTAAAATTCAAAGGTGCTGTGGGTTTAGGGATAAGCCCCAGAGGCTTCATGTGTTTGCTGATGCAAGCACACAAGCTTATGGGTGCTGTGCGTATCTTGTAAGCCCTACAGAAAGTCATCTAATTTATGCAAAAGGGAAAGTAGCACCTCTCAAACCTATTCGAACCATACCTCAATTGGAACTATTGGCTGCTACATTAGCCATTAAAACCATTTCATTGCTTAAGGATGCTTACTATGATGTGTTCATAACTAATATCCACGTCTGGCTTGACAGTCAGATTTGTCTTGCCTGGATACGGAATGATAGCATTAATAGTAAGAATATCTTTGTAAGAAATAGGCTAAAAGAAATAGCTGACGCTAATGAAAGCCTACAAGTAAACTTTCACTATGTTCCAACTAAACAGAATCCAGCAGACTTTCTGACCAGAGGTTTATCCTACAAGTTGTTGAAGTCAAACAAAACTTGGTTTATGGGACCTAAGTGGCTCTGTAATACAGACCAATGGCCTGTGGAACAAGTTAACTTGACATTAAATTTAATCTTTTCAAATGAAAAGGTTGAACCAATCACTAATTATGAAAAGTATTCTGATTTCAACAAACTTGTTAGGGTGACAGCCTACTGTTTGAGGTTTGCTCACAACTGTTTAGCTACAATTAACAAACAGCTAATAAAAAAACAATCATAATTATACAGAAGTTGCAACCCAATACTGGATAGGCCAAGCCCAACAAAAAGAGTACAATAAAGAGTTAGAATTCTTAACAAATGGGAAACAAACAAAAGAACCTGTACCATCAGTAGTTGTGGATCTAAACTTGTTCAGAGATGAGGAAGGCCTTCTAAGGTGTAAAGGGAGATTAGACAAATCAAAACTGTCATACAAAAGCAAAAATCCAATCCTTTTACCTAGATTTAGCTATTTGACAACATTAATCATCAGAAAAATACACAATGATGTATATCATATGGGGGTACCACAGACACTAACTACATTAAGAAAAACTTATTGGATACCCAAGGGAAGGATCACTGTTAAAACAGTCCTGAGTGAGTGTGTCACATGTAGGCGTATTCATGCTAGGCCCTATAGGAAACCAAATCCTCCTGCTTTGCCAGAGGAGAGAGTTACTCTCAACAGACCCTTTGAGACTGTAGGCATTGACTATACAGGAGCATTGACTGTAGGGGTGGGTGACACGGAACAAAAAATGTACATTGTACTGTTTACATGTGCAGCCTCACGAGCTGTTTATTTGGATGTTGTGGAGGACCTAACAGCAGAATCCTTTGTTGCTGTCTTTAAGAGATTCTGTGCACGACATTCAGTACCCAAGACAGTTTGGACTGACAATGCTACATATTTCAAAGCTGGTGAACAAGTCATCCACGACTTGTTAAGCAATGAAATCACACAATTATATATACAAAATACAAACATAAAGTGGAAGTATATTCCGGTTGCCTCTCCTTGGTATGGTTCTATCTGGGAGAATATACAGACAGTAAAGAATTGCTTGAAGAAAGCAATTGGCAAAAAACAGATACACTTATTTGGGTTACTCACTCTCCTGGCTGAGATTGAGAACATCATTAACAATAGACCACTCACTTATGTGAGTGACAACATTAATGACCCAGAACCATTAACTCCAAATCATTTGATTCGGGGAGAACAAGTTAGTCTCCTGCCGGACTACAATATAGACTCTTCAGAAGACCCAAACTGGACTCAACGACATGATGAGCTCCAGACTAAGTTACAACATTTAACTAGAGTTAAAGCTCATTTCATAAAACAGTGGAAAACTGAGTATTTGATGGGTCTAAGGGAGAGACATAAACAAATGACTAAGAAGGATTGGTCTGACACAATTAAGGTAGGGGACCTTGTTCTCATACATGACAGTACTCCAAGACAAAACTGGCCTCTGGCTAGAGTTTCAGAACTCAGACCGGGGCAGATGGGGTAACAAGAGTGGTCAAATTAAGGACTTCAACGGGTGACACAACAAGAGACATTTCTCTTTTGTACCCTTTAGAGTCTGGACCCAAAACAACGGACTTTGGAGAACCTTCTCCACTGACAGTAACAACTGGAGACACTGAACTTCCAGTAACTATTCCTTTGACAGTAGGAGTGGTAACGCATCCTACTACAACATTGACAGACACAAGACCTCAGCAACAAACAGCATTAAAAGCGCGACTATTTTTACAACAAAAAATAGATGCTGGGGAATTGTAATTTTATCTTCTAACTTTCATTTTTCTTTTCTTATGGTAAAGACCATAGACAGTTTCATCCTATGGATGTATATTTTATCTTCTAATTAAATGCTACACCTTCTCCATGAGAAGGTGAGGATAGGCACTGTTAATCAGATTAACAGGCATTTACAGTTAAATAGTTAGCTAGTCTACACTCAGACAAAAATTGGTGACATTGACACCAAAATTTTTATCTCCCGGGGCCCCCAGTATATGGAAAACTGATGAGTGGGTAGTTGGGAGGTAACGAAAATGGTTCACTGAGTAGGTAGGTAGTTAATCTAACAATCATTAAATTCCTTTTATGTCAATAACTGGGTGGATGAAACCAATTGGTTGCTCACCAGAGTTATTCTCCACACTAGTATGTATATACTGTGTGGGAGGAGCGTGCTCGGTAATAAGGATACATTACCGCTCAACCAACCGAGGAATAAACCAAGACAACGCTGGTACGAGAAGCCCCGCGAAGAGGAGAACAAAGAGGGAGAACGAAAACGAAGAACGGGGCGAGAGGACGTACCAGCAAAGTGCGCTCTCGAAAACATAACCGGAGAAGGGAGACACTCCGATAACAAAAAGTAAGTGACTAATTGAGTTTTTACACCAGTAAGTTATAAGCATTAAATTAAGCTGGGTCAGACAAGTTAGGCCTACATTGTGGCCTAAGACCCAGCATCAACTCATAGCTTAACAAAGGTGAAGGTAGATTGCCCTAACCTAATTCTTGTGAGGAATCCTACTGTGGACCTCAATTTATCTGCCCGCTCTGGACCATTTCCGGAATCTCTAGGCTGACCCCTCTAGGCTAGACTTGATCTACTCTATAGTTAGACTGGAGATATAAGGGGTGGGTTAATTGTGGACCAATTCATACAGAGCATTTTTCGCACTAGTATTTATATACTGTGTGACAAGAGCGTGCTCGGTAATAGATATACATTACCGATCAACGAACCGAGGAAAAAACCAAGATGACGCTGGTGGAAAAAGCCCCGCTAAAAGGAGAACAAAGGGAGAACGAAAACGAAGAACGGGGCGAGAGGACGGAACTGGAGAAGGGACGAGAACAGACACCGAAGAAAGATCCCCACCAGCAAGTACGCTCTCGACAATTATACAGGAAGGAGAAAAGAGACTCTCTAATAACTAGCATTAAGTGACTAATTGTGTTTTTAGCCCAGTTAGATCTTCTAACTTCTAACTTAGAAGACTCATTAAATTAAGCTGGGTCAGACAACTTAGGCCTACATTGTGGCCTAAGACCCAGCATCAACTCATAGCTTAACAAAGGTAAAGGTAGATTGCCCTAACCTAGTTTGGTGAGGAATCCTACTGTGGACCTCAATTTATCTGCCCCTCTGGACCATTTCCGGAATCTCTAGGCTGACCCCTCTAGGCTAGACTTGATCTACTCTATAGTTAGACTGGAGAAATAAGGGGTGGGTTAATTGTGGACCAATTCATACAGAGCATTTTTCACAACCACCCTGGTTGATCTCATTGGCCCAGAATCACATTTCCTGCTGGACACACTGAACATTGGATCCGAGTGGCTTCTGGAACCTGTCACGTCTTGGCCACAGAATGAGGACTACAGAAAAGCGTTGGGCTATGTTAAGAATCTGAAAGCGGTGAATGACATTGCTGAACGTGGTGTCAAGATGATGAGCGACTTTGCAAATGTCATAACAACAGATGCCAAGCAAAGGGACTATCTCCTTCAAGCTGTGGAGTTCAACAGACGCCGCTTTGACAGCTTCAAGAAACAAAACTCTCAACAACTGACTGTGTAAATGTCATTATGAATTAATCATCATGTAATGCTTTCACTTCTTGATCGATTAGACTTGTGACAAAAATGTTAATCTCAATTTGTGTCATGAATAAGGCGCCTTGTCTGCCTTGAGTGTGAGAAAACGAATTTTGTGATATTTCTGAATCTTTGTATGTACCAATGTGCCATTTCTTGTCCAAGACTATCATAATTGTATAAGTTAGAAAGAGGATTATAAAACACTTTAATTTGGTGCCTATTTTGTTGCTCTATCTTGTTTAGATAAAAAGTTATAGTGCAAAACATGATTCAAGGACCCCGGAACTGGTGCTTTTGGTCGATTTCAAGGCAGAAAACTTAAAGCTCCATGCGGCAATGCTTCCCAACAACCTAGGTCAAAATGGTTGTGATTTTCGGCCTTTTCAGGTCAAAAAGCTTGAGAAAAAGTACAGAAACCTATGAAAATAAGAAAAAGTTGATTTTTGAACAGGCCTACGAGTGAGGCATCTATGCGGAACCCTGAATATGAAACCTCGTTAGTGACCCACGAACACTTTTCTCTCTTTAGCTTAAGTCCGGCATCCCGGAGTCTTTTTAGAACTGTGGTTAATCTAGTTAAGTGTTCTTTTTTAGACGAACCTGAAATGAGGACATCATCTAGAAAGCAAAGTACCCCCAGAATGTGACCTAGAACTTGGTCCATTGTCCTCTGAAAAATATGGAGCCAATGCTATTCCATAGCATAGCCTATTGTACTTACACATATAGGCCTCGGTGCGTATTTATGATAGTTAGTTCTTTAGAATTTTCATCTAAACTTAGTTGAGCATAGGCTTGGGACATATCTAGTTTTGTGAAATATTTACCCCCAGCAAGAGAGCTAAATAATTCATCAGGCTTGGGTATAGGGTAACAATCTAGAAGGACTGCTCTATTTGCTGTTAAACGGTAATCCCCCCATAACCGCACGGACTTGTCCGGTTTTAGTACAGGAACTACTGGGGCAGCCCACTTAGCGTGTGTGACTGGTTCGATAATTTTATCTTTGAGCAGCCTGTCAATTTCTAAATCTTCCTTCTCCCGCAGTGCATGCGCAATTGAACGAGCCTTACAAAATTTAGGAGTTACATTAGGATCTACTTCTATACAGACCTGATGGCCTTTTAGGTTGCCTACTTCAGGTCCAAAAACAGAAGAAAACTCCCTTAACAATGAGTCTATGTCAGATGGATATGAGAGTGTATGCACATCTGCCTGACCCCTTGGCAAGATTTTGTCAATCGGCATTTTCAAAGCATCAATCCAATCATAGCCTAGTAGAGTAGGCCCTTGCTCATCCACTACATGAGTTAAGGGATGACAAAGTTTTCTGGTTGAGTGTAACTGTGACGGATGCTTCTCCACAAATAGGTATTTGTATGTCCCCGTATTTTTTAATATGGTTTTAGATGCATGTAGTTTAGGTGTATTTTCGAAAGTTTTGTCAAAAACTGTTTTGGACATGACAGTTCGGGCAGCACCTGTATCTAGTTCTAAAGGAACTGTAATTCCATTTAGGCCTACCTCTACAATATATGGGCCTGTATTATTCCCACTTTGCTGCTCATAAAATAGGTACTCCACTCCAATGTTCGAAGTATTTCCCCTTTGAGGATTTACACTAGAAATGTTAAAATTAGAATTTTCACCCTTTGTTTTCTTTGAAAAACACACTTTAGCTATGTGGACTATTTTACTACAGTTTCGGCAAACTGCTTCTTTAAAAGGGCAGTCCTCCTTCCAATGGTGTTTTCCACACCCAGTACATGGCTTGGAAGGCTTTTCCTCCTGTTTAGCGTTTGAATTAGTAGGCTTAGTCGTATTTGCCGCATACCTTTTATTTGTCTGTCTAGTAGGCTCATTAGGTCTGCCAGGCCTAGAAGATTTAAAGCTATTGTCGTGTTGGGCTTCACTACTGTGACTGCCAAAAGCTCTAACATCTTTAGCAGCTGCTTCTCTAGCCGCAGCTATTTCTACAGCCTGACTAAAAGTTAGGTCCTGTATAGCTAATAGGGCTCTCTGGGTAGACTCCTCTTTGAGACCCATTACAAACCTATCTCTTAGCATTTCGTCTAATTTGTCCCCAAATTTACATGTACGGTTATGGCTTTTTATTCCTGCAACAAACTCTGCAATGCTTTCATTTACCGTCTGATGCCTCGAATAAAATTTGAAACGTTCATAGATGAGAACTACTCAGGGTTTGTAGTGATCGGTTAGGGCCTGTACCTCTTCACTATAGGTGCAAGTTTCGGGTGCTTTAGGAGCAACTAGGTCCATAACTAAGCCAAACGTTTTAGGGCCTATTATAGTTAAAAAGGTAGGTACTTTCTTAGCATCAGGAATGGAATTTGCCTCGAAGAACAACCTCACCCTAGTGGCATAAGCTTCGAAGTCCTCCCCAGAGTCTTCGTAGGTGCTTATATGGCCAATCACCGACATGCTAGAGCAAAACCGAATTAGGCCAAATAACGTGAAGTACGTTAGATTTGGTTTAAATTTGATCTAGTTACTACCCAGTTAGGGCTGAATAGTAAATTGTATTAGAGTTAGGGCTGAGACGGAATTAGTTTTAGAGTTAGGGCTGAGACGGAATTAGTTTTAGAGTTAGGGCTGAGACGGAATTAGTTTTAGAGTTAGGGCTGAGACGGAATTAGTTTTAGAGTTAGGGCTGAGTAGGAATTAGTTTTAGAGTTAGGCCGGCGGGACCTAAGCTATAGTACGATAGCTTACCCTAATACCCACACAAACAAACCAAATCGCACGACCCACTAGGCTACATCCAATTTTCCAAACAACCACTTGAACCCAATAAGCCAAATTAAATCCAATGAGCCAAATTGAATCCCATGAGCCTAATTGAATCCAACGAGCCTAATTAAATCCCATAATCCTCGTCGCCAAATGTGATAACTTGGGGTTAGACACCCCGTTAGGTTATTTAGGTTCTAGCAAACAACAAACAAAGACACTTACCGGTGTGTTGAATTAGATATTCCTTTTGGGGCCTACCATAGATTCCTGCGTCCCACGAACAACCTACCTAACTCTCCCTTACTTTACTAATTTAGAAGCTATAGACATTATCCCTAACTATACTTAAGTACTGACAACTTTCTACCCCATTTGTCACCTTAGAAACACCACCACATAAACAATTAGCACCAACGATTAGGTCCGATAGGAAAGAGCATCTCTAGGCTAGCCCAAAACAATACGAACAGCCGCGTTGGTCCGTTTATCCCTTCTTGTTGCCATTCAGCTTAGATTTAGTGATATTTCCCTTTTAGTGACTTCAGACTATATACATAATATACACCCACGTCACCTCACTTATAATTATGAGATGGATATATATTTTGAATGATGTTTTTGAAGTAATATTTGGCAAATTAATATCACCTGATCATGAAATCTTTCAAAAATTTAGACAAACTGTATGAAAGAATTTAGATACGAGCAAGAAACATAAAATATTGGAAACAACAAACAGATACCGAAAGAATAAAATTGAAGATGTAACAAAATATCTTTATGAAATCCTGCAAAATGAAGATAGCAATGTATTACTTCGCGGGGATTATAAAGAAAGTGCTGAGTTATGCCTACAGATTTTGAATCAAACTCCACCAAAAGGAATTCGTTGGCTTCATCCTGGAGCCTCGCATCATGCTAGATGGATGGCTACAATCATGTATTGTATAAAAATGTTTGTTTTTAGTGATCAAGCAGGTTACACTGAAAATATGGTGAATAAGCTGGAAAGAGTATGCAAATTTATAGTAATGATATATGTCAAAGTTTGGGTGTCATCTACAAAAGCAGTTGAAGCACCTGAAAATGACCTGCAGTTATATCACGACTTGCAAGCATACAAGAAAATCGATGAAGAAGTAGCAAACCAGGCTATTAAGGCCCTTGATCGCCACCTCTGGTAGGTTACTGAAGAAATGGTACCGCTTTCTTTATTTTCAGAAAATTTAAGTGGTGAATTGAAGACCAAAATTGCTAAATCAATATCGAAATTTGAGAAGCGAGGATTTTCTAACCGACGAGGACCACCAACATTTCCTACACTTAACCCTTCCTCGAGACTTCCGGATCTAGCTGGGCCAAATTCATGGCTCTTCTTGAATTTATTCAATTATTCTGGTAACTGGCTTAGAAAATCTGCAAACGAATGGAAAGATGATGAAGATTTCAAAAGAATGAGTAATTTTGTGTACTATATGAAAGTAGTAAATGACACGGCCGAATGAGGTGTTAAATTAATAGAAGATTATGCTAATTCGATCACTAGAGATGAAAAACAAAAACAATATCTGCTACAGGTGGTTGAAGACAATAGACAAAAAGTGCCTGATTTCAAGAAAAAAACATTAACCAAGTATGTCAGAGATTAGGCCGCGCATTCGAAAAATCGAAAATAAATTCTTAGTTCTTTATTTTAAAAGGAAGATTTTAGGTTTATGGAGTTTAGTACTTTTTTTTTCATTGCACTTGTTTTATATTTTTTCTCATCTTGTTTTAATTTTATAATTGTGTAATGTCTTTGTATCGAAATTTGATCTTTACTTTCTGTAAAGAATCAAAAATGTTATCCGAGTTGAGGTTTTAGTCATTTTTTATGAAAAGAAAGTTTTAGTTTTTTTTTGTTTTTTCTTATGTAGAGGAAGCTTTTGTTTTTCTAGACCATAAAAGAGGGAAATTTTTATTATTTTTACCATTTTTGTTTGATAATTAAACGGAAAACTATTAATTTTCTTTTATTTGCCTTATTTATTTAATAAACTTGAAAGCAACAAGAGAAATAGTACTCTAAAAATTTTAATAAAATGCCTTAAAAATAAAAAAAAATCATATAAACACATTTTTAAGCCAAACCTATATAAATTTGGTATCAAATGATTCATTTTTTTAATACGCATCAGATGGAACCATTTATAAGTGTCTAAAATTGAAATTATAGGCATAAAATCGAAAAAACTAAAATTTTAAAAAAAATTTGACCCTTAAATTTTTTAATCGAGTGCTCGGGGGTCAAACTTTTTGATTTCGGTCTAAAAATTGGTTAGCATATTTAAATCATCATTTGTCACGATATGAGAGGGCTGGACATTAATAACTTTCAGATTCGTCCAAAACAGGACACCCTAAATTATATACACACCTTAACTTAATATATACAAGCAATGCTGCATCAATCAGCTTAGTCATCATATCGCCTTGGGACAACAATGGTTCTTCCTCTTCTAGATTTTCTAACACTACCCACCGAAGAGGCATTGTTGTCATTACCTTCTGCAAGTTTAGCCAAGCCTTCTCCATGAGGCTGTAACTCAAATGTTTCATCTTGACTATCCGTGTTTTTGCTGATTTCTAAAGCATAGAGTTTTTGTATAGGTCTCTTTAATTTTCCTCCTGAAGTCTTTACCAGTGCAGACCTAACTAAATTGTCTTTGCCAACAAACAACTCTTCAATTATGCCAAGCTTCCAGCATTGCCTTGGTCTTTCATCCCCAATCATTACCACTTCTCCCACCTTGATGCAATTTGCATTGGAGCCCTTTACATTGCCTGATGGGTAATAATTGAGTTCTGGCAAGTATTCCATCTGCCACCTCTTCCATAACTGATCTTGTAGCTCTTCAAAGTACTTGAGCCTTCTGGTTAACTCTCCTTGAGTGCTCTGGATAGGCTGTAAGTCTTCTGGCAAACGGGGGCTTGATGTTAATCGTTTACCACAAAGAAAATGATTTTGTGTCAATGGCTCTGCATCCTGCATACTGTTATAAACAAAAGTGATAGGCCTACTGTTCACCATTGCTTCTACTTCACACAAAACAGTGCAGAATTCTTCTTTGCTCAAATGAGCATTAGCTAAAAGTTTCTTTAATGGACACTTTACACTTCTCACTAGCCTTTCCCAAAATCCTCCCCACCATGGTGCTCTCTCAACAATAAACTCCCACTGTACCCCTTGGTGTGAAAAGTAGGATTGGAATCCTTCCTCTTTTAGCAAGGACCAAACTTCTTGGAGTTCCTTTGCAGCCTTTTTGAAGGTTTTTGCATTATCCGATATGATTTTATTTGGGAAACCCCTTCTGCGAAGTCTACTCCCACTACATCAAATATGGCAGTATAGACACACCGTTCTCTTGGAAGTGGAGCCACCTTTTCATAATAAGGTTTTGCACTGCAACGCTTGCAAACCACACATTTATGCAAGACCTTTTTTACTACTTGTCTAATTTTGGGAATCCAAAACTGTTGTTGATCTCTATTATCACTTCTCTAACTCCTGCATGTAACAACTTATGATGCGTATCCAAGATCAAAAGTTCCACAAAGTACCCCCCAGAAGGTAGCAAATTTAGATGTCTTTTCTCCTCTGGAAGCCCAGAAAACTGTAGTCTACCTCTTACTCTCAATAAGTCCTGATCCAAAAACACATCCAAACCCTTGAGAGCAGAATGTGTTGGCAGAACCTGTAATGGACTGCTGGTGAGCAATTCCCTCTCTTCACCAAATTTTTCCTTCTGCACATATACCACCCAGTATTACCTGGCGTGCTGAATCTCCTTACTGTTCAGAATTCCCTTCCCTTCTTGTTTCTCCCTTAATGTTGTTTGTAAATCTGTATACCCATGTTGTCACTCTTAACAACCTTTTCAGACTGCTAATGTCCTCAAGCCTCAATATGGGGTCCTGCTGCATAACTTGACAACTGTTCACAGTGCATTTTCGCATCTCACTCACCCATTCTTCTTGAGCCTGGCATTCTCCTACAATAGGCTGATTAGAAGGCCAGTTTTCACTTCCAAGTTTTAGCCACTCTGGCCCATTCCACCACAAACTTGAGTGTGCAAGATCTTTCACTGAAATTCCTCTTGTTGGTAAATCAGCTGGGTTTTGGGTGCCTGGACAATACTTCCATTGCTTGGGATCTGTGTGTGCTTGAATTTCCTCCACCCTATTGGCAACAAATGGTTTCCATTTCCTTGCCTGGCTTCTTAACCAGTGCCAAACTATAGTGGAATCTGTCCGATAATAGCTTGGAATTTCATAAAGGGCCAAAGACTTTTGCACTGTAACTGCAAGCCGACTAGCAATAACTGCACCCATCAATTCTAACCTTGGAATAGAAAGCCTTTGTAAAGGTGCTACTCTGCTCTTTGCAGCAACCAACCTGCAACTTACTTCCTCTTTGAATGTGCCTCTTATATAAATACAAGTTGCATAGGCTTCCTCACTTGCATCACAAAAGATGTGCAACTCCAAATTGTCTGGACTATTGTTCAACTCTCCAAAGTACCCAGTGGTGTAGTGCTAAAATCTAAATAAAGAAGTGAGGGAACGCATTTTGAAAGTGTTACTCAGATGCGGGGGGACAACGGCGAGCGCGGCGAGCCCATACAGCTGGGGGTCCGGGGGCACTGTAAGCCCCCCGGGAAATCTTTTGAGATCTGATCAATTTCAAGGATATTTTGAGGTCATATGCACTGGATATTAGGATATATTCCAAGGTTGAAGATGCAGTATTTCCAGTGTCATTAGATATACGACATCCAGTACGATCAATAAAAATAGCTAACAACTGAAATGATTAACTAAAAAAAAGTTAACAACTGGTACGCCGTGGTGACTGTTTCATCAGATCTTTATAGGCTAGCATTGCCTCAGTCGAAGCTAAAAGGAATGAAACAGTTAATGATTCTTTCTCATATTTCTTCTAGGGTTGGGAATTAAAATTTCATGACGTTAGAGATTTGTAAGTTCGGATTTATTTGAAATAGTGAGGGAACGCCGTTCCGTCTACCAAAAAAAGTAAGGGAACGCCGTTCCCACTCGTTCCCACAGCACTTCACCACTGAAAGTACCATCTTGGGATTTCAATGTCTCCAAGATGTGTCAATTCTTTGAACCAATATTTCCACCTTACCACCATATGATCAGTGTGAAAAAACTATATAGGGCTATGGGTTGATTGCCTGTGCCCTCATCCGTTGGAAATTTCCAGCAGACTTCAGTGGAGGGTTACCGACAAAAGCCCTATGCTTTTTCGTTAGAGAGTTATGAATATGTAGGTCTTTAAAGGACCTCTTTATATTTATATTGATTACGGTAATTCTAGCGTCGGGATTTGCGCGACCTACAGTATATTAGAATGAAAATAATTTGCCTCACCTTATTTTTGCTGGGTCTTTGTTTGTTTCGATGGAGGGCGTTACGATCATCTTCGGTGTAGGGCCGCCACGATCGAGTTTCGCGACGAATTAACTTTATGTAATTAATATAATATAAACACTTTTAGGTATAGGCCTATCCTGTGGTTTATCATAAGGAATTCACTCAGAACTTTAGGGGGGACAATTTCACATCCTCCCTGTTTAAAGCTTCGCTGTAACATAAACAGCCCTGAGAGCCGTTCCTTGGTTCGCTTGTATTTTCATTATTATTTGCCGATCTAGCAAAATTTTGTTTGGTCTACTTCTCTGTGGTAGACTAAACAATAAATTGAGTTTTCTTGTTGCTATGTGAGGCTGATTCATACATACAGGTTCTTTGTACGTATGGCAATTATTTCATTCCCAATAGGCTATGTCGCCAATCCCGAGGCAATTTTGTATAGATATTTAATTCAATTAATTAATAATTTATATTTAATTATGAAATAAATGTACCACATATGATACCATGTTGTGAGTGCGTATAGTTTTTCCATAATCAGGTAACTCTTGGTCCCAACCAAGTCCAATTTCCCAGAGGCTCTGAAACCAAATTTTTTTTACTTTATAACAAATGGAGCCAGGAATCCAAGAGGATCAAAGACCTTCGAAGCCAAACTAAGAGCTGTACGTTTTGTCCACCTTGTCTCACTCTCAGCCAGCTCTACTAAAGATTTCCCATTAAAGGTAAACAAATCCTCTCCTTGCTGTCAAATCATGCCTAGCACCTTTGTGTCTATTGCCCACAACTCCTTAATACCAGAATCCTCTACTTTCTGCTGCATCAGGTCCTATACAGGACTGACTCATAAACTCTTGTAATTGAGAATGATTGGTCTGCCATTTTCTAAGCTCCATGCCAGCCTCCCTCATTATAGCTCTAGCCTCCATGAATATCGGTTTAGCCATTTCTGTATTATCCACGAACACAGCAAATCATCAACATAAAAATTTTTCCTTGTGTTCAATAGTGTTAGGAGAGACTTCAGAATATTTCTTAAAATGGTACTGTATAGTAGCTGCCAACAGAAATGGACTAGAGCTGAGGCCAAACAACACTGACTTCATTCTATATACTTGAACCTTGGGTTCATTTTCCAACAAGTCTTTCGTATCCATCCACAGATACCTTACGGCATCTCTATCCTCTGGTTTTAACTTTATCCGCAAAAAGGCTTACTTCACATCTGCAGTCAATGCTACTCTCCCAAACCTGAATCTCAGTAACTAGGAAAATAAATCTGCATGTAAATTTGGCCCAGCATCCAAACAGTCATTCAAGGACACACCACCTTTGTCCTTGGCTGAGCCATCAAAAACTACGCTCAGTTTGGTGGTAGTTTTGTCTCGCCGTACCACTGCATGGTGTGGCAGATAATGTGCCTCCTGGCTCACCAGCTCACCTTGCACCCTTTCAGCATAGCCCTCCCTTACATAGCTTAGAATGGCCTCATTGTATTTAATTAACAACTCCTCATTTTTTCTTAGCCTGTACAATGAAGTCTCCAACCTCCTATTAGCTAGCTGAAGGTTTGAATTGGGTTTGCAAGAATCCTTCCAAGGGAGGCCAACTTCATAGCAACCATCTCTGAACCCAATCTCTTTTTCAAATTGCGCTAAAACATCACTGTTCACTGTACTTGCCTGATTCTCCTGTTTGTCCTTTATGCCAATGGATTCAAGTTCCCAAAAGGCTTTCAAATGCCTTTCCAAACCATGGCTGTTCTCCTCAATCTTAACAAAAAGAGCTTTAACCTCCATTTCATTGAAATAGCTACCATGTAGCATCCAGCTTAGCTTACTTTCAATAGCTACCCGACCTCGAGATGTGCGGACAATATTACCAGTGATGAAGTCCCAGTAATAGTCAGCTCCAATGAAAAGACTCATATTTTTTGTTCCTTCAAACTTATTATTGCCCAAATTAATTCCTTTAACTTGCAATTCTTGGACACATGCCATATCTAAACAAGTAGTGACTAGAGCACAAAGTTCCTCAATCTCTACAGCTTGGACCTTGATAGTGGGACTTTGTGGTAACAACCCCTTAACCAGAACTTCTACCTTCTTAACTTTGGTTCGGTTTTGAATGGAATCCCCAAACCCAGAAATTCTTAAATTTTCCCTCTTAAGTTCTTTAAACTTCAATTTTCTGGAAATTCTGGTCTTAATAAAGATACACTGGCTACCACTATCAAACAACACTCTTACAGTAGCTTCTCCATCATTCCCAATTAATAAGGCTGCAGCTGTTTGCAATAATCCCCCTTTACTTTTACTCCCTTTCATAGCAGTGGCATGTGCCACTGATGTCTCTACTTTAGGGGTAGGCCTACTAGGAGTGTTTTCACACAATAATGGCTGATGCCGACCATAGCATTTTTTACACAAAATTTTAAACTTGCAAAACCTTGCTCTGTGACCTTTCAAAAAACATTTAAAACATGCTGTGGACTTAGTTACCCTGTCATTTCTCTCCTCAAAAGGTAAAGCCTCAGCCACCTCACATTTATATGACTTATGGTTGTCTTCGCAAAATATGCATTCCTTGATTCCCTTTAATTTATTCTCAGAGGATGCATGTAGAGCTGACACTGTACCTGGGCTATTCCTTTTTGTAGAAACTTTGGTGCTGTGCCTGCCTTTGTCCCCAGTGGCGGTCCTAGCTTACATGACGCCCTGGGCGAACCTCACCTTCAGCGCCCCCCCCCCTCTTCAGCGCCCCCCCCCTGTTCGCCAACACACACACATTCGAATCCCCCCAAAATAAAGGACAGACATAACTCTTTCACAAAATAACTTTTTATTGGACTAATTGTTGGAACTTCAGAACCAAAACAAAGACTCAAATTTCTGAATTTTACAAATCCTTCATCACGTAAATAGAATAACTCACTTAAGAGAATGTAATTATGATACTATGAACAGGAAAAATACGAATTAAATTGCACAACTGCCATAAATAAACTAGAGAATCAAATTTCTAAATTGTACAAATGCTCTATCACATAAATAGAATAAGACACTTAAGAGAGGGTAATTATTATGCTACACTTTGAACAAGAAACAAAATAAATTGCACCACAGCACAACTGCCATCTAAAGCCTGACTCTTCTTACCTTCCTTGATGCAAAGTCATGAATTAAATCATCATATGAAATCTGCTCAGCAATTGTATGATTTATACTGATGATGGCCAGACCGGTAAGGCGTTCCTGTGACATAGTTGACCTCAGGTAGGATTTGATGAGCTTCAGCTTTGAAAAGCTCCTCTCTGCTTCAGCAACAGTGACTGGAAGAGTAAGACCAATTCTGAGAGCAGTCCACAAATTTGGATATATTTCAGAGAGCTCCCTTTCATGGATAAATGTCAGCAGTTCAAGCAAGGATATGGTCTTTGATGGCAAGTCAGGCAAGTTCTTCAGCTCCTGTGCAAGCTCTCTGCCATCCAAGTCAGATTGTCCCTTAAAGTGTAGTGTAGTACTAAGGTTCACACATTGTTCTGTCAGCTCCTCAAATGTGAGATTTTGGAAATGTGTCAGCACTCCAAACTTCTCTCCCACAATTTCCAACGTGGAAAATCTTTCCTGAATGGCTGATGTTGCAGCATCAACCACTGCATTGAAAAATGTCACCTCCAGCTTCTTCAAAGCATCAATCAAGGGCTCATCAGATGCTTCATAGGAGAAGTGCCGCTTTGTGGACCTCAGCCGTTTTTGTTTTAACACAGCCTCCACATTCATTTGTTCACAGATATCTGTGGCTGCCATTTGTGCAGCCACAAAACCTGTTGCCCTGTAATTGCGGAGACCTCTCTCTGTTTTTTTTAGGAGATTTACTGCAACATCAACGTGCATGCTAGGAGACTGCATCTGCTTGCTCACATGCTGAATTTGGCACAACAGGTCATGCCACACCACTGAACAAATGGCGAAGCGGTATGACCCAACCTCCTCTGACAGAGATTGAGCCTCGACCTTTATTACAGAGTCTTTGGTGTGGTCCCTCACCTCGATCAGTGCATCTCTCACTGCAGCTGCCTGATATCTCAGGGGCTCCACACTCTTGATCTTGCTTTCCCACCTTGTATCAGACCACATCTTCAATGTGATGTTCACATGTTTTTTCAAAATGGCCCATCGTTGTGTGGAGGCTGAAAACAAGTTGTAAAGCTTCTGCAAGATGCCAAAGTAACTTGTGGCATCAATAGATCCCTTAGCAGCATCGGCCACAAGCAAATTCAGAGAATGAGCCCCACATGGAACAAACAGAGCTCTGGGATTAATTTCTAGGAGCCTGGATTGAACACCCTTGTTTTTTCCCCTCATGTTGGCCCCGTTGTCGTATGATTGTCCTCTACAGTCCATGAAAGGAACTTTTAGCTCCTCCAGTCTCTTCAGAATCAGAGATGCCAAATGTTGACCAGTGGACTCCTCTGCCTCCAAAAACCCCATGAAATGTTCCTTTATATGGGGCTTCCCCTCCAGTGACACAACCCGAATCACAACTGACAACTGTTCAGTGTGGCTGATATCTGGAGTGCAATCTAGAATTATTGAAAAAAACTTTGATTGTTTGATGTCGCTCACCATTGCTGAAATGGTCTTGCTGCTCGACAAATCAATGAGTTCGTTTTGTATGTGGTGGCCGAGGTAGCTGGTGTGACTGGAGGTCCCTTTTTGGACACGGTTAATGTGCTCTTGCATTATAGGATCAAATTGTGCCATCAGTTCATTCTTCTTTCAGAAAATTGCCATTTGATGGTGAGAACAATTTTTCTGTATGTCCCCTTAGTGCCAAATTCCTAACTGCCAGAGAATGCACAATAGCAGTGAGACGTGTCAGCACCGCTCTCCATCTCAACTTCTCAGCCTCCAGAAGTGCCATCTCCTGCTTGTCAATGGTCTCCCCCTTTCTCATCCTCACTGCCAGTTCTTTCCAGATTTTCATAGAATTTAGGTGTTCTGAACTGTTGTCATGTGATGTGAGCAATGAGCTTGCATGCTTCCAGTCCGAGAGTCCCAAACTTGTTAAATTTATTTTCCTCTTGGAAAATAATGTACAACAGAAACAGAAAAGGCTGTTGTTTTTTAAGGAATAGACCAACCAACTTCTGGTTATATTTTCCCCACTAACCAATGACTTCCTGAAGTATTGATGGTGGAAACTTCTTCCGTCACTGTCGTTTCTAGGGAATACAAAGTCAGATGGTACTTGACTTGGTCCCCTGGAAACCAGTTGTGTCCGAATTCTCTCAGTCAGAACTGAAGGCCAGTTAGCAGGGTCGGTGGACAGAGACTCATCCTCAGGAGGCGATTCTGCTCCAGGCATTTCTAATAGAAAGAACAAGAGCATTACTCATTAGTATACACACCTAAGTTAGATAACACATTATTCACAGCACTTTGTTATGGTGGTGGTGTTATGGAATTATGGTGGTGAAACACCACACATACCCAGTAACCCAGACCCAGTGATAATAACATTATAATTTATAACTGTTTGCAAAATGCTTTGCAGGGATGCACACACATACACATACACACACACGCACACACTCACAGACATATGTGCACACAAACTCACCTGAAGAGTCCTGCCGGGGAGAAGTAGAAGCAAATGGGTCTTCATCCTCAGGATCAGACTGCATTTGTGGAGACATATGTGAGGCTGAGGAGGTAGATGGCTCCTCAGCCTCAATAATGGCAGAAGTAGACGGCTTCTCATCCTGGCTAGTGGCAGAGGGTGTTCCAAAATATTTCAAAAGTGCCCCTGCAAATAGTAAAATAGAACATAACAGACCAATGCATGAATAGGCTAGTACAATTAATTTAACATGTTATTAAGCACAATTTATTAAACTTTTAGAATAGGAAACAAATGAATAATACAACCTCCTTGGTTAATGGCTAATTATATACATAATAGTACACTTCAAATGACTCAGAAAGCTATATCACAAAATAGCAGTGCAATATAGCAGTAAGAGTAGATGACATAGCTCTATACCTTTATCTTTTGCTCGTTTCTCCTCTTCTTCTTTCCTCTTTTTTCTAAACTGAGCACCTGATAGCTTTGACCTCTTCTTATCCATTTGCGGTTATTTGACAGACCTTAGTGGCTTAGTGTGAAGATTCGTTCTGTAATAAATAATATACATTTCACTATTTAACCAAACCCAGAAAAATAACATTACATATGTTAAAGTATGGGCCTTTATTCCCAATAATATTAATCTGGAAGCATTTTGCATTGTTTAGGTCTTTTATGGGAAGGTTTATGGAAAATGCAATAGATGGTTTTTTATTAATAAAAATATATTTATTGATCTTTTATTATTTATTTTATTTTATTTTTTATTTTTATTTATTTCTTTATTTATTTATTCTTATTTTTATTTTTATTTTTTTTGCAGGCGCTCATGCCGCCCCTCCACAAATGCCGCCCTGTGCGGCTGCCCATATTGCCCATATGAGGAACCGCCACTGTTTGTCCCCTTGTTTAACATCCCACTGTGCAAACTCAGTTCCCTCTCGTCTTGCTAATTCTGTGCCTAAAAGACTTAACATCTGCTGAAGGGAGATGTACACATGTTCTGTAGAGTGTCCCCTACTTAATTCAAGCAAAATTGAGCTAGGCAATTTAGACTCCAGTATAGTGACCAACATCATACCATACCTTTCCATTCCTACACCCAAGTTGTCCAGGGACCTAGTTCTAACTTCAAATTCATCATATAACTGCCTAACTCCTTGACACTATTGGGAATATTAACAGGAGGTATAGCTAAAAGTTCGCGGAGGTGGCTTTTAATTAAGATCTCTAGCTTACCAAACCATTTCTTTAATATATCCCAAGCCACATTATAGTTAGCCTCTGTTAATGCTAATCCTGCTATTGTCTTTGCTGCCTCCCCTTCCAAGAGGGACTGCAAATAATTAAACTTCTCCACCGCACTTAACACTTGACTAGAATGAACTGCTGATTGAAAACTGTCTGCCCATCCTTGCCATTCCTGAATACTCCCAGAAAATGTTTTAAGTACAAGCCTCGGTAATTGAATTTGCAGATCTGTTAACCTTAACTTCACAAACACCATTTGTTGAGGGTTGTGTTTCATTATATATTAGACCTGGTCTCTAACTGAACTGTACTGAGCTGCTAAACTCTTTTGCTCTGTGGCATACTTTAATTATATCATCAATAATCTCTTCAAAGTAAATTATGTTAGTTTCTATTTCATCCTCTTCTATAACAGCCTCAATTTTAACATTTACTTCGCTTAGAGCAACGTTTTCAGTTTCTAATATGGAAAGCTGCACAGTCACTAAGCTTAAATCCTCTTGCTCTATGGCAGAATCTATAGTGGCAATTACTTTTGTAATTAGACCTTTGTAGACGCTTCTCCTTTTTCTAAACTTGTTCAATTCAGCTGCACTCATCTTCAATGCAAACAACAACTGGGCTCAATACCAAATAAGCTGAATTGACAAAAATACTTAACTAAACTGATCAAACTCAAATTTTGCTTTTTTCAAATAAATTGAATTGCTGGGTTGGGTACTGACCAACCGCCAGTATGGAATACCAAATTTTCCACCCAAGTAATTGGGCGACCAAACTTTCTACCCTGGGACCTTAACTCAATAATAAACCAAAATTAACCAAACCGGTAAAAATGTAGGCCCAAAACAACGACAGACGAGTGGCCAAGTTTCGCAATTGGGCGACCAAACTTTCTACCCTGAGACCTTAACTCAATTATGCTCAACCCCTCTAGGCCTAACTTGGGCTACAATTTGCACAATCAGAACTTTGCCGGAAAATAGTTACTGACTCAGTCTTGGACTAGAATCCGGTTCGAAGGACCATGTTATTATTTTTTTTTTTATTGGGTTCAGAATCCCAGCTGAGCCGTGAACGGCCAAGTTCTGAAGGGCCAGTTCAACCTACAGCCCAAGTTAAGCTAGACTAAAAACTTACGGACTTGGAGGTCCTATTAGGTCCTACCTCAGGGTTGCTGACTCGATGTGGGCCTACCTTAGGCCTCAGTTGCATAAAATTAAGATAAAAAACAAAAGGGGCACTATTTATGGTCTTTCTAAACCTTGCAACAACAACACAACCTGCACTATTGCACGATGCAACAATCTTGTATCTAAACAACCAAACTGAATTGCAAGAGAGCTCTCTATAAGACCACACCCTGTAAGTGCCGCATTCAACAAACGAGTAAGAGAGACGCGCAGTGCCCCCCCAAAATATGCCACAAGAGTGCCCAAACAATGATGCCCCAAGAGCCCAAAAATGCTAGCTCTAAATTAAGTGAATTTTTCACTAACCTTACAATTATGAGATGGATATATATATACACCTTAACTTAATATATACAAGCATTGCTGCATCAATCACCTTGGTCATCATATCGCCTTGGGACAACAATGGTTCTTCCTCTTCTAGATTTTCTAACAACATTATTAGTACTGACATGAATAACATACGTTGTGTCCTCAGGGGTTCCGTCTGTAAAATGGTCAACACTATTAGTTATATCATCCACCCTTGCACCAAGATAGCAGTAACGGCGCCTACGACGAGGGTTTCTCCCACAGAATTCCTCGAGCTGCCCTCGAACAATGGAATTGCCAACGAGTCGTTTTTCCGGTTCATCAGCATCTTCGAAACCTAAAACAGAAAACGTATTGTTTGTTATTACTGGTAGACAAGTCTTAGGTTTTCTCAATGGGGCTCCATTACGCACTTGAACGAAGGGTTGGGAACTAGGGGAAGAGAGAGGGCTATTAGTACTATTTATATTATTAGTAGAAACTGAGACAGGAGGGTTCGTAACTGGAGTCTCAAGGGATTCTAATTTTGCCGTCAGGAGCATCACGCTTTCTTCAAGCCTCACTCTGGCCTCCCTCTCACGTTCTAACTCGTTCCTCAGGACTTCCGTGCTTGAGCACCACCTGCAAACTAACTGTTCATTATTATTAGTCATTGTAAACGCGTAAGCGGCAAATTTCCCTTCACAGCGACTGCAAGTACTTGACGGGGGTGCCATGCTCTTAATTAATTAAAAAACAAAAAACGAGCGTTTGGAAATTAATAAATTACAACGTAGGTCTACCGCGCGCTTATTGTGCCATCACCTGCGCAAATCCGCAAAAATGTTCTTGAAACGCAGAAACAGGTTCTTGTAACACAAATTTATACTAAAGAATATATACTGAATTAAGCTACCGACGAAAGATCTGTAAAAGAAAAAGTATTAATAAAACTTATCTGTCCAGTATTCGACCGACTTTTTTCTTTCCGTTTTTCCTTTGTCCCACGGTGGGTGACCACACTCTACTTGATGCCCCGTAGGAAGGGAAAATGAACCTTATGAAACCTCGTTCTCTAATAGATTCGAAAAACAAACAAGGCAAGCCACGTGCCCTAGCCTTGGTTTAATCAAATAATATAGTAATGAATAAAGTCAATAAATGAAATATATTCATCAATGAATGATTAGTAACACGAAGTAATTTAGTTAAGAATGCACCAAACACTATTTTTTAAAAGACACTTCAACGAAAACCACTTATTCAATTGGTAACACTGGACACTCGATAAAACACGTCCGTTCACAAGGAAAGACTGATCACTTCTGAGAAAAACTGATCACTTCTGAGAAAAACTGATCACTTCTGAGAAAGACTGATCACGTCTGAGATGTACTTTATCTTCCTATAATTTCTGAAATCCTCTTAATTAATATAAAACCTAATAACTACCAAAAGGATAGTCCTATTGCTTCAGGTATTTAAGTGTAGTGACTGCCTATATTAATTACATCAAAGCAACTCGTTGTGTAACTCCATCGTACCGCGGTCCTACATCGAAAACATCGTCGCGGCCTACATCGAAACAGAAGCGAGGCCCAACGAAATAATAAGGTGAGGCAATTTCTTTCTTTACCATTAAGCAGCGCAAATACCGAAGGCAAATAAACATAAAGAGGTCCTTTGAAGACCTACACATACATAACTCTCTAACGAAAAAACGTAGGGCTTTTGTCATTAACTCTCTATACAATAACTACATGATAATTTCCAATCGGGGAAGGTTGAAGCCAATTTCAACCATAAGCCTCTATAGTCCGGTAGCACAGACCCTGATTTTACTGGAACCTTGCATTGTTTGTTATAAAGCAAATCTTGACATAGTTTGAAAGCTTATACCACCCCATTCAAGAATCCATCGGGTGTACACCTGACCCCCCGCTTGCCTTTTTCAATATGGCCGCCATTTTCCAAGATGGCCGGCGAAACTGAAAAATCCCATATCCTGGTCAATACTTGATGGATTTTGATGATCTTGGTGTCATTTCTATGGATTTTTAGGATGATGAGTCGATCTGGAGGGGTTGCAGATACTTTGGGAGTCGTTTTGACCCACATTCGTCAATATTCAAGGTCATTGGAGGTCAAACGCCCCCCGAAATAAGGAATGTCCCATATCCCGGGCAGTCGTGGAGATATTTTGGTGATCTTACTGTCGTTTTTATGGTTTTGGGCGAGACTGAGTAGTTCTATAGGGTTTAAAATGAAATCAGGGATTATTTTCCCCATGGTAAGGTGAATTCCAATATGTCTAATTATTCCTCTTATTTTTTTCAGGTTGTTGAGATTATTGCTGATGGTGCTGCCCACCTGGTGGTTTGATGACGTCTTGGTTGTGCTGATTCCAAAATTGTTTTTTGACTGCTGAATATGGAGAATATACCAGGTGAGCATTGTTTAGTTTTCATTTGCTGAGGATAAATTATTTCAATGCGATTTGTACTCTGAAGAATGGGTAAACAAAATTCTTATTTTTCAGGTTCACAAAAGCTGCAGACGAATGTTTCTTCAAGGATTTCCTGCGTAGCTGTCCTGGAGGCCAGAAAGGTCTTTCAAGTTGTGGGAGGATTCAGAAAATCATAGAGAGCAGCGACATGAGAGGGCAGCCAGATGTTCGAGCGAGACTAGAGCCTCTCTTGGAAGATGGAGCAAAAATCCTTTGTTGTCACAAGAACTGTTTCCACTTCTGTGTCCAAGCGGAATTTATCAGCATTCATGACAAAGAGAGAATGTGATACCCCTACAGTGGAGCCAAAAAGACTACGTAGTGCTGTTCTCAGTGAAGGCCCAGTATATGACCCTAAAAAACACTGTCTCTTTTGTTTGAAAGTCAGTGAGTGTATATTACCCGAGAAATATGACATCAAAGTTCCGGTGCAATACCGCATTCCAGCATCTAGGTTTATGACCGATAAGCTTGGTGATAAAAAAACAAATTACAAAGATGTGTTGGTAGAAAAGTGTAAACTGAAAAATGATGAGCAGGGACAAATTGTACTCAGTAGGTTGTTGGGCATGAAAGGAGATCTACCGGCTGAAGAAGCCCGATACCATAAAGATTGTATGTCTACCTTTCATGTTGAGGTTGAGAGAGCTTGCCAGAATAAGTCAAGGGTTGAACCTGAAGACCGCCCCCTCATTTCTTTGTGTGTAGAATTGTCGAAGTACAAAATGAAACCATGGAATTCAATTGAAGTAGAGAAGCTTTACAAAGAGTTAGGTGGTGAGAAGTTGTCACGTAGGTCGCTCATTGTAAAAGTTAAAGATTACTTCAAAGACAAAATTGTAGACTTACATGGGAATGGTATCGCTACGTTATTAGTTCTCAAAAACTATGCTGCCTCATACCTGAATATTGCAAAAGATTGTGAGGAATCTGTTGCTATTGATGAGTGTGCGAAGAAGCTGGGCAAGCAAATCGCGAGTGAGTGCAAAAAGAACAAAGAAGAATTCACTTCTTATCGTACTCACATCGACAAATATATTGCTTCCGAATGTATGAGTGATGTTCTTATGGAATTGCTTACTCGTGTAAGTTCGAAATTCTCTGACTCCCTGCAATCCATAATGGTTAGAAACATTGTAACAAGTGTTGTTACAAATCAGCCTACTCCACTCCAAATAGCACTGGGTGTTCTCATAGGTGACCATAAGCAAATCATTAAAGATTTGTACAAGTACAATGTAACATGTTCTTATGATGAAGTGCGGCGTTTTATGCGCTCAGCTGCTGTTGTTGCAGCAAGAGATGCTGTGTGGTCGGGTTTGAATGATGCTGCACTTGCTGGTCTTGTGCAAGTTATAATTGACAACTTTGATGCAGTTATTCACTCCCAAAATTGTAGATTAAACTGTCACAACCTTGCAGCTATTGTAACACAGCCCAGATCAC
Source organism: Bathynomus jamesi (assembly GCA_023014485.1). NCBI lineage: Eukaryota > Metazoa > Arthropoda > Malacostraca > Isopoda > Cirolanidae > Bathynomus > Bathynomus jamesi. Next base: position 708,153 of record JAJOZX010000357.1, on the reverse strand, counting down.
TTGAAAACGACAGTGCGAAGGTCATTCCTAGACTATCAAAACAAGAAATGTCAGTTCCCATATATTGTGAGCTGGAAGTTGTGCCATACACTGGTTCGAAAAAACTTCCTATGCCCATGGAGGCAACCTGCTCATTTGAGCCTTCTGAGAAGCTTAAAAGAGCAGCCGAAGTGTCACTTCACCGTGCAGAAGAGCTAGATCTGGAGTTCTTCAGACGGATACTGTTTGTCGCTGGCACCCCTGAGTACAATGGCTTCAACACCCGCCATTGTAGAGAGGCGGGAATGATGCCAGCTAAGAAGTCGGCCATTAAGTATATGCCACTCATTAATATGAAGCCAGTGGACCACAACACTGCAATAATACAGTGATGTCAACTGTGGCATTATCATATTTCAAGGCCAAACTTTAACCTCAAATGACCTTGACTTGACCCATGAAGTTGCAAAATGATATCCTACTGTTATCATGTGCCTATAGAACTACTCAGTCTCGCCGAAAACCATAAAAACGACAGTAAGATCACCAAAATATCTCCACGACTGCCCGGGATATGGGATATTCCTTATTTCGGGGGGCGTTTGACCTCCACTGACCTTGAGTATTCACGAATGTGGGTCAAAACGACTCCCAAAGTATCTGCAACCCCTCCAGATCGACTCATCATCCTAAAAACCCATAGAAATGACACCAAGATCATCAAAATCCATCAAGTATTGACCAGGATATGGGATTTTTCAGTTTCGCCAGCCATCTTGGAAAATGGCGACCATATTGAAAAAGGCAAGCGGGGGTCAGGTGTACACCCGATGGATTCTTGAATGGGGTGGTATAAGCTTTCAAACTGTCAAGATTTGCTTTATAACAAACAATGCAGGGTTCCCACCCCGTGCAACCGGACTACTATAGTTTTTTCACATGGTGGCCCGTCCAAGGGGAACCGATCCCTTTACCTTTACACTAACACAAACTTTACCTTTACACTAACCATAAACAAAGCCTTGTTCATTTAACAGGCTTAACTCATTTTAGGTCCTATAAAAAAAGAGACCAATTTCAACATAAGTATATTTAGTAGACCCACAACCTAAGCCTATTTAGTGCCCACTTTACATTAACTAATAGGCCTAATATACTCATACACTAAAGGCCTACTTCAAACACTACAATTTGCAATTTAAATACACTGGTCTACAAATTTTGAAAAAGTTTGTGCTTCGGAGATAAAATGTGTTTCCTATTATGGATTTTGGGGTGCTGAAAACGAATATGACCATAAAAACAGTCGATTGGCTACAGTTTCCAAGAAAATTTAAGTTATACATTTTGCGTATATGTATACCATATATTAGTAGCCAGTGCTGGGCACTTGCGCAAACACTTGCGCAAAACGCAAATTGCGCAATTGCGCAAGTGTGATTTCGGTTGCGCATTTGCGTTTGCGCCAATTCTTGCGCAAACTTGCGCATTTGCGTTTGCGCAAATACTTGCGCAAACGCAAACTTGTGCGCAAACGTGAAAAAAAACAAATATTAAAAATAGTGGATTTAGCCCATAAAAACGTGACTGCCAGACAGGTGGCGCCGCCAGACAGCAGTGAGCACTCAGTATACCAACAACGCTAGTGAAACACGTTTGTTTGATTAGTTGATTTTAATTTTATTTCAGAGTTCAAACTATTAACTACTCTAGTAACTTCTAGAAACTTCATAAGTCATAACTACTGTCTATAACTAGTGAACCATGGACAGCCTCAGACACCAGTCTCTGTCCAGCCCCACCTCTGCCCCCAGCCCGGCCGGCAGCGTGACCAGCCATGGCTCAGAGCCTCACCAGGAGGAAGAGGACCTCAACAACCCCTGGCCCCACCTGGACACCTTCTTTGGACCTTTGACCAGCAAGAAGAGGGTGGTTGAGAGGGACAGGGTGGTCTACAGGGGCAGCATCATCTGTAAGAGGTGCAAGGCCAAGGTCAGCTTCAACACCATCAGCATGTACACCCTCAAGAGCCACTACCAGCATGTGAGTTTAAGTTTATTTATAAATTTAAAATTTTAAAAAAACTTGATAGTAGTTAACTTTAGAAATTATTATTTATTAAAATATAATTAAATATTAAATAATAAATTATACTTTGTCTCAATTCAAACACTTCTGTTGTATATCACTGTCATTACAATATAATTTGTAATTTTTTTTTTCAAGGTTCACCCCAACCAGAGCAAAGACCTCCTCGCTGCCATCACTGGTGGGTCCAAGCGCGGCCGGTCCCTCTCTGGCGACACCAAGGACTCTGGCTCCAAGAGAATGCGCCAGGCCAGCATAGAGTCCTCCTTTGCTGGATCTGCCGCCTTCAACAATAGCAAGGCCCAGGACCTTTTGCACAGGTAAATAAATAATAATTATAAATCTTAATTTTATACACTAATAATAGAATAATTTAAATAATTTATTAAATATATCAAATATTTATATGATATAAGAATAAAAATTCATTGTAAAGATAAGATAAAGACTTTCCTTACAATCATACCTAATCTTTTTTGTAACTTATGTTTTAAAATACATTTATTGAAAATGTTCAAAATGAATTTAATTTTCAACTTCTCCACAGGTTCATGGTTGAAGAGATGTTGCCCGCCAAAACCACGGAGTCCCCATCTTTCACCAGGTTCCTCAAGTACCTGAACCCCAGCTTCAAGCTCCCCTCCAGGCGGACCTACATGAGGAACCTCAAAAAGAAGGCCGAGGCAGGGAAGACAGAGCTCACCTCCATCCTGGACGAGGTCAACTATGTGGCCACCACCGCTGACTGCTGGACAGCCCACAACCGCTCCTTCCTGGGCATGACTGGCCACTGGATAGAGCCCTCCAACCTCAAGAGGAAGAAGGCCGTCCTAACCTGCAGGGAGGTGCCTCTGGTGCCTGTGGCGCACACCTATGACGTCCTTGGCAACACCCAGGGGTCTGACATCATGAAGCCCAAGAGGTCCAGCCTGACCTCTGAGAACTTTGAGAGGTTTGTGTTCCTGAAGGGCAACATGGACCTGCTCACGATGGAGTTGGAAGAGGACTCTGAGGAGCTTTGAAGTGTTTTTTTTGTAATATTGTAATTTCTTTTTTTTTTTATTATTATTTATTTAACATTGTAATTTTGTATCTATTCTTTATTGATATATCTATGGATCGTGTGTCTGTTAATAAAGTTTTTTGATTTGATTTGATTTGATTTACTATAAATTTAATTTTATACAGGGTGTCCCAAAAAAAACCGCACCTATTTTTTTTTTTTGGAAAACCCTGTATATATAAATAGTTTGCGTTTGCGTTTGCGCAAGCGCAAGTTTCGAGAAGTTTGCGCATTTGCGCTTGCGCAAGGTATGGGTTTGGGTTTGCGCATTTGCGCTTGCGCAAGTGAATTTTCGTTTGCGCTGCCCAGCACTGTTAGTAACATACCTGTATAATGCAGTCACTTATATTGATTCAACCCGTCGCTTCTTTGCTTGTCTCTTGTATTCAACTTCTGGAGCATCTCTTGTTATTGTCCAGCAGTAGTCTGCTAACAATGATGGACTCTATTTCCCCTGGTAGCGTTTCTCCATCGCTGAGATATCCTGGTGGAAACGTTCACCATGTTCAACGCTGACTGCTCCGCAGTTGGCCGGAAAAAATTCCAGGTGCGAATGGAGGAAATGTATCTTTAAAGACATATTGCAGCCCATTTTTTGATAGGACAACAGCAGGTTTTCCACCAGCTCCCTGTAATTGTCAGCTTTGGTATTTCCAAGAAAATTGGTTGCTACTAACCGGAAAGCATTCCACGCTGTCTTCTCCTTACCACCCAGGATACGGTCGAACTCCTCATCTCTAAGAAGCTCGCGGATCTGTGGACCAACAAATACATTGCTTCACTGAGCTTTGGGAATTTACCACCGAGGTACTTAAAAGCTGCCCCCGTTTTATCCATAGCCTTAACAAAATTTTTCATGACGCCCAGTTTGATGTGTAAGGGTGGTAACAAAATCTTGCTCGATTCTACAAGTGGAGGATACTGAACATTTTTTGCTGCAGGTTCCAATGAGTGTCGGAGTGGCCAATCCTTCTTGATGTAATGAGAAGTCCTAGCCCGACTATCCCATTCACACAGAAAACAGCAATACTTAGTGTAGCCCAGCTGCAGTCCAAGCATGATAGCAACAACTTTCAATTCACCACAAACCTGCCACTGATGTTTGTCATAGTTTATGCAGTTCAAAAGTTGCTTCATGTTGTCATATGTTTCCTTCATGTGGACTGCATGACCAACTGGAATTGATGGCAATACGTTGCCAACATGCAACAAAACAGCTTTCAGACTCAACTTCGATGAATCAATGAACAGTCTCCACTCATCAGGATTGTGAATAATGTTGAGCTGCCATCAGACCATCGATGTCGTTGCAAGCTACAAGGTCACCTTCCATGATGAAAAATGGGACAAAATCTTTTTGACGGTCACGAAACTTACACACTCTAACATTTTCAGCGAGGAGATTCCACTGCTGCAATCTGGAGCCTAACAACTCTGCCTTACTCTTTGGCAGTTCTAAATCTCTGATAAGGTCGTTTAATTCATTCTGAGTTATCATGTGCGGTTTAAAAGATGTCAAGTTATAAACAAATTCAGGGTCTTGTGAAGTTAAAGGCTCCCAAGTTTCGCAGGTTCCTTCATTCTCCTCATCCTCTGACTCCAGGGAGAATGAGTGTGGGGGCTCAGGAACGGGTAGTCCTTCGCCGTGAGGTACCGGGCGTATAGCAGAGGGTATATTCGGATATTGTAAAATCCACTTTTTCTTCTTGCAAATACCTTTCTTGACTGGAGGCACCATGCAGAAGTAATAATTGCTGACATGATCTGTTGGTTCCCTCCACACCATTGGCACTGCAAAAGGCATAGATTTCCTTTTCCGATTCAACCACTGGCGAAGGTTTGTTGCACAAGTATTGTAACATATGTGTGGGGCCCAGCTCTTGTCCTGATCTCCAATCTTACAGCCAAAATAAAGGTGATAGGCTTTCCTAATCACGGCGGTTATAGCACGCTTTTGTGACGCAACAGTCAATTCTCCACAAACATAACAGAAGTTATCTACACTGTTCACGCAATTACGAGGCATCTTTGTTCAAATTAAGCTGAAAAAAATTCAGTTTCAAAAGCAAACACTAAAAAGAGTTTGACAAGGGTGCACTGTATGACTTTCGCGAATGAACTGATCCTGTGGCGTAATATGTAGACGCCTGTGACACATCTACGCCTTGACTCTACTGCGCATGCGCGTAGTTATATTTTTTTTATTTTAATAAATTAATGTAATTACATTGCATTTTAATAATTTTAAATTAGGTAAGGTTAAGTTAGGTTAGTATTCCATTTATATTAATATCAAAAACATTAGGGGAAGCAATATGTTAAAATGATCCAATCTATTTTTTAATAAATAATTTACAAATACATAATGTGATAGATAAATTTAAAATTACATTTTATTGTATATATATATGTATATATTTACATTAATTTATTAAAATAAAAAATATAACCGCGCATGCGCAGTAGTCAATGCGTCGATGTGTCACAGGCGTCTACATATTACGCGACAGATGCAGTCCCAGTTAGTAGGGTGCAGGGTTGCCTGATATCTTTATAAATAGAGCCAATTGGCAATTTTAGGCATCATTTTCGTATTCAGTGACTCAAAATTAGTAAAGATTGACTACTTTTATTTCCGAAGCATTTTGGCTGTAGACCAGTGATACACAAGGAGCCTACCTCACAAAGTAGGCTCTACTCTTTACACTCAAGGCCTATCCTAACTAAAAACACTAAATTTTTAATTCAACCTGTGGTTTAGGTTACAAAATTTATTTCAGCAATTTAACTTGCTCATATTACTCATTAACATCGCAAAGTTAAACTCAGAACTGTAACATCGCAAAATTCAACTCAGAACTGTAACATCGCAAAAATTCAACTCAGAACTTTAACATCAAAAAATTAAACTCAGAACTATAACATCACACCAGACCTAAAGCAATTGCACGAACTCAAACCTACACCCACCTAACACACATTCTAAGTCCTATTTGACATATAGGCGTACCACATCCTAAGTCCTATTTGACATATAGGTGTAACACATTCTAAGTCCTATTTGACATATAGGCGCAACCTATTTTAAGTTCTATTTCACATATAGGCATAAAACAGATAAGGCTTGATATAAGGGTCTCAAATGCAACATTTGAGGGTCTTTGCTCAGCCAAATTGGTTAACCTAACACAAAACTCAAAAATAAAACCCTACAACAAGATATACATTTACACACATACATACAGTATATAAATATATACATACAACTCCAAGCATCCAATTCTTCTTTTAAAGAAGAATCACCCAACAGATTTCATCAACAGACACATACATTCCTTGCAAACAGATTGGATTCCTTCAAAACCCCAAACCTTCCAGACCTACCTGTAGGACACATAACATTTACTCAATCATAACTACGGTTATTGACTTCACTGGAGTGGTGAATCCAAGTTTTGAAGACCAACTGGATTCAGAGGAATGCAAATATATATATATATATATATACACACACTGTACTCTTTACATGTGTGTCAAACACAACAACCTGTCTGAACATAACCAAGGATTGGAGACTAAAAGCTTTTATTGCTGCGCTCTGGTTCTGTGCACATAATTTTGTACCAAAAATTATATGGTTAGACAGTGGCACATACAAACTACTCTACTCTAAAGGGTTTTATGGCCTACCTTAGCCATAGCCCAATCTATTCAACAAAGGTCTGACGGTCTACCTTGGCCATAGCCCAAACTATTTTACAAGGGTCTTATGGCCTACTTTGGCCATAGCCCAAACTATTCAACAAAGGACTGATGGCCTACCTTGGCCATAGGTCAAACTATTTTACAAGGGTCTTATGCCTACCTTAGCCATAGGGCAAACTATTACAAATGTCTTGTGGCCTCCCTTGGCCAGAGACCAAACTATTACAAGGGTCTTGTGGCCTCCCTTGGCCAGAGACCAAACTACAAAAAGGGTCTTGTGGCCTCCCTTGGCCAGATACCAAACTACAAAAAGGGTCTTGTGGCCTCCCTTGGCCAGATACCAAGCTACAAAAATGGTCTTGTGGCCTCCCTTTGCCAGATACCAAACTACAAAAAGGGTCTTATGGCCTCCCTTGGCTATGAGCCAAACAACAATGGTCTTATGGCCTCCCTTAGCCATGGGCCAAACAACAACGGTCTTATCGTCTCCTTTGGCCATGTGCAAACAACAAGGGTCTTATGGCCTCCTTTGGCCATGGGCCAAACAACAACAGTCTTATGGGTTCCCTTGGCCATGGGCCAAACAACAACGGTCTTATGGCCTCCCTTGGCCATGGGCCAAACAACAACGGTCTTATGGCCTCCCTTGTCCAGAGACCAAACAGCACAAACCCAGTACAGGATTCAAAGCTCCAAGCCCTCCAGATAGATCTACCTGTGGAGGGTAACATTTATTTTACTAAAACTATGGGTATTGACAAGTCTGAAATGGGAGGAGGTTTGAATACAGTACAAACTCTTTTAACCAAACAACACAACATGGAAGTACAGTACATTTCAATTAACTCACCAACGTAGAAGTCACTTTAAAACATAAATCGTTAACAAAACAAAACATGACAAAACTCCAAAACAACATTAGTAAACCAGCATTTAAAAACTGGTGACCTATATAAAACTTACCCAAATAATGAGCAAAGTTAAACTGCTTAATAACTTTACTTTAATTCCATTAATTTCCTATACCTAAGGGGGGTCAAACTGATTGACATAACTTTAACTAAACTTGAGAAGCTAGCCTCTTGAACTTTTATATTTACAATAAATAGGTCTTGAGTAACCTTTCTCTTCCTAAATTCTTACTTCATTCTTTTTAATCCATTTCACATGGTTTAAAACACACAGTTTGTCAAAAAATTTAATCTATAACTGAAGTGAAACGCTCTCCTTTTCTTAGACTTTAATCAATTTAATTGAACAACATTCCTGTTAATATAAATAACAATAATATAGTTATGGTACACAAAATATATATATACTCAATGACGCAAGTTATAATAATAATATAGATAGAGTAAACATAGGGCATTTATATGAATTGCTTATACTACAGATTAGGATAATTACATCAAAGAAAATATCATTACCTTCATATAATAAAGTATCTTACATCTCATCAGTTTAATTCAGACATCATTAGATTCATCAGTTTAATCGAACTGAATATAAACATAAATTATTTTACTTAGTTATAACATTCTAATAAAGTCATCATAAACCTGCAAAATAATATTACAATAACACAAATTTTTCTCTGCCCCCCAAGTATATGGAAAAACTATATATACTTACAACATGGTATCGTATGTGGTACCTTTATTTCTTAATTAAATATAAATTATTAATTAATTGAATTAAATATCTACAAAATTGCCTCGGGATTGGCGACATAACCTATTGGGAATAAAAATAATTGCCATACATACATAGAACCTAATATGGAGGCATTGGGCCCACCCAACCACAAGAAAAATGTATTATTTAGTGTTCAAAATTTTCCACTGCTGACTCATGAAAATTTCATAAAGTAAAGAGAAGAGTCAACGAACTTTGCAAAATCAGCAAATAATAAAAATACGAAGATATATGAGCGGCTCGCTCGAAACTTGCTTATGTTACAGCGATGCTTTAAGCAAGGAAGATGTACTTTATCTTTCTATAAGTTCTGAGTGAAATCCTCTTAATATAGAACCTAATAACTATAAAAAGGATAGTCCTATTCCTTCAGGTATTTAAGTGTAGTGACTGCCTATATTAATTACATCAAAGCAACTCGTTGTGTAACTCCATCGTACCGCGGCCCTACATCGAAACAGAAGCGAGGCCCAACGAAATAATAAGGTAAAGCAATTTCTTTCTTTACCATTAAGCAGCGCAAATACCGAAGGCAAATAAACATAAAGAGGTCCTTTGAAGACTTACACATATATAACTCTCTAACGAAAAAACGTAGGGCTTTTGTCATTAACTCTCCACTGTAATCTGCTGGAAATTTCCAACAGATGAGGGTAACAGGCAATCAACCCATCGCCCTATATAATTTTTTCACAAATATAAATGTTGGATCGGTTTTTATTAACAGCGTTTGTAGATTCATGGTAGCTATTAACCTGGAAAACCTTGAAAACTCGGGGAATTTCAAAATGGCTCTGGAAAACTCGTTGGGGTTGGTTCGGGGGATTTTGTTCTTGCTCTAGAAAAAATAACGTTCACCAGAGCATGTATCGGGCAATTACAGTTAAAAAATAATTGATTATAATTACAATTACTGCAGGTGGCAAATGTAGTTCATTGCAATTACAATTACATTGACAAGTAATCAACTTCAATTACAATTGCTTTTCATAGAAATGCCTAATGTAAGTGAAAGAAGTCTACCATTAATTTACAACCATAACTTTTTATTTCCATACCCATAACATGAATATTATTCTAATTGAACGTTTTTAAATCACAGTTCAATTAGCAGTCAGTGTAATATCAGATGAATTGTTAAATATTCATTCGATTTATTCTCTAGGTTCATGTAAATCAGGTATATAACTTACTTGTTGCCCCTTTCGAGCATCGAAAGGGTTAATTGTATTTGGGTTAGTTTAATTGTATTTGGGTTATTTTGAGTTTATTATACACACACACACACACACACACACACACACTGAAACATCAAGACGGGTCTCTTGCCACATTTTGCTTCGTCCAGGTACCGGGGACATCGAACTTCTGCCCGCAGGAACCAATCGTGTCTCATGGATCTGGGTGGGCAGTTGCCCACGTATAGAAAGATTTCACCCACCTACTAAAATAAAATAAGAGCATTATATGAGTATATACGAGCGTATGAGTTTACAGTATATGCATATACATATACATATACATTTTTATAACTTGAAGAGCCTAATCATTTTCATTAATCAATAAAGTAACATAAATAGCATCAACTGTTGTCGCAAAATAGAAGTCAACATCATCTTTCCTTGAATAATCATTTTTAAAATTAGAAAGAGCCGTTTTGAGCAGAAAACTGAGATTTGTTTATAAAAACCTCTGAACAGTTAGCTAGAACAACGTGAAAAAAGTGTTAGCAGCTGACGAGGAAGCTTCTAACAGTGGCTGTATCCTTCAGCGCGGGACACGTCAACGCGAACAAGAGGCGACGTCAAACCAAAACATCAATGCGCTGGTGGCCAAACTAATCTCAATGCAGCGGGCTGCCTACGGTTGGCCAGACTGGCAATCGACGGCCTGTTGCGTGGCATGGTCAGAGTGCCGATCGACTCCCGGGGCTGGACCTATTCTCAGCGCGCATTTTTTTATTTACGGGTAGCAATTGCGTGCTCCCCGGACTACTCTTACTCTCCGGTGACATTAAGACTAATTCATGCCCCACTACAACTTACACACGTCACCATACACAAAGACATAGACACAATAACACCATGAGACACATACAAAAGTATAATATTAACATATTACAGTACAACGTAGATGGCCTCACAAACAAAATCATGCAGCTTAGGGAATTCGTACACAAACAAAACATTCACATAACACTTATACAAGAAACAAAACTAAAACGCACACACAAAACACCCACCATCCCTGACTTCACGACGATCCGTCAAGATCATACTGGGGTCACAGGGGTGGACTCATCACTTACATACGTAAAAGCATTAGCTACACTGATGCCACCCAAAACATTACAAACACAATCCAAGCAGATAACACGATAGAAATACAGGCAGTTAACATTAAAACACGCGCAAAACACAACACCACACTAATCAACATTTACATCCCACCGGATAATTCACCTCAGGTGCCAGCCAATTGCAATCCACAGTTAACAATCTGGCCTCTCTCACTAATGTAATGTCATCTTAGGAGTAGACTTCAACGCTAAAGACACTAGTTAGTACCTGCACAACCAAAGCAACACCAGAGGCGCCAACATAGCCACACAACTAAACATCCTCTTCATTCTTAACAATAGAGAAGCACATACACACATACCACATCAAGCAGAATACTCAAACTCCTCCCCAGACATAACGTTCTGTTCCCCCTCACTAGCAACACATACACACTGGAGAACAGAAAAACAACTGTCATCAGACCACCTACCCATCATTATTACAACACGTTCTACACTCGGCCCCAACAGCATTAGGCACACTTACAGAAATTACAAGAAAGCTGATTGGGAACAGTTCAAAATACAGACTGAGGAACAATTCACCACATTAAACAGCACACCCATCATAAACATCGATACAACACTAAAGACATTTAATCAGATCATCAATAATGCAAACAAATACATACCCGAGGGCAACATTAGGAAATACAACTCAAATTACACTAGAGAAATAGCCCACCTCATAAGGCAACATAACAACCTCAAACATAACACACAAACACCACACAAAGAAACCATAAAACAGCAGATACAACAGGTCAACACAGAAATAAACAACAAACTCAAAGAAAAACAAACAAAAACATTTAGGGAGTTCATAACAACACTAAACCACTCCACAGATACATCCAGGCTATACAAGACTATAAACAGCATTACCCACCCTAACAGCGGCATTCACACCTCACACGCGGCTATCTGTCGCAGCCAAAATAGTATCCCAACATATACACAACAAGCTAACATTCTAGTTAATCACTACGCAAAGATAAGTCACTTAAACAGAGACAACAACCAGAAACACGCAGACAGACAAACAGCCAGTCACAAGAAAACCTACAAACTCGACACGACCATTACACCCTTCAATACAGACGAAACCACCAAGATCATCAAAAACATTAAGAATTCGAAGGCTACTGGACCAGACAACATATCTAACATACACCTTAAACTCTTGGACCCACAGAGAATACTAGCTCTCACAAATATCAGTACATATTCATACCAACACTGTATTATTCCTGACATATGGAAACAAGGTAAAATTATTACACTACTCAAACCAAACAAAAATCCAACAGAACCAGCTTCCTATAGACCCATTACTTTACTATTGTTAGAAAATCTAGAAGAGGAAGAACCATTGTTGTCCCAAGGCGATATGATGACTAAGCTGAATGATGCAGCATTGCTTGTATATATTAAGTTAAGGTGTGTGTATATCCATCTCATAATTGTAAGGTTAGTAAAAAATTCACTTAATTTAGAGCTAGCATTTTTGGGCTCTTGTGGCATCATTGCTTGTGCACTCTTGTGGCATCATATTTTTGGGGCACTGCGCGTCCTGCCTACTCGTTTGTTGAATGCGGCACTTACAGGGCGTGGTCTTATAGAGAGCTCTCTTGCAATTCAGTTTGGTTGTTTAGATACACGATTGTTGCATCGTGCAATGGTGCAGGTTGTGTTGTTGTTGCAAGGTTTAGATAGAAGACCATAAATAGTGCCCCTAAGGTAGGCCCACATCGAGTCAGCAACTCTGAGGTAGGACCCAATAGGACCTTCAAATCCGTAAGTTTTTAGTCTAGCTTAACTTGGGCTGTAGGTTAAACTGGCCCTTCAGAGCTTGGCCGTTCACGGCTCAGCTGGGATTCTGAACCTAATAAAATAAAAAAAAACAACTATACAGACCTTCCAAAGTAACAGAAAGAGTAATCTTACAAATCACCAACCCACACATACCACTATCGCCTACTCAACATGACTCAACCACGACATTACTCACTAACCTCACGCAGCACATCATGGATGGCATCAACTCCAGACAACCAGCTCATCGTTCAGTATTAGCAACGATAGACATTAGTAAAGCATTTTATGCTATCCAACGCTTCCCTCTCATAAACGAAATACTCACCACAAACATGCACAATAACACTAAAAGATGGCTGAGCAACTATCTTTCAGGAAGATACTCACATGTCACATTTAATGGCAAGTCATCCAAAAACAAGCTTTTTCCGAACGGGGTCCCTCAAGGCTCTGTTCTCTCACCAACACTGTTCAACTTATACATGCATGGCATTCCAACACCCATAGATAACAAGCTTACCTTATCATCATATGCAGATGACATCACTCTAACATCCACCCACAACAACATCGACACCGCTACAAATAACCTACAAACATACATAAACAGTATACAAGACTGGCACACACACAATAGACTCAAAGTACCGCCCACAAAATCAACCATCACCTTGCTTACCTTACAAGCAATACAAAAGAACACCAGATAACTCCACAGCTTACACTAAACAACATCAACATTCCACACACTCACAGGACCAAAATACTTGGGGTCACATACAACACATCATTATCTTTTGCAAACCACATTCAGGACACTAAAAACAAATGTACGTCAAGACTTAACACGCTTAGGATACTAACAGGCACAAACTTTGGACACCAGCAGGAAACAACATCACTCGTATACAAACAATATATTCGTTCAGTTATGGACTATGCTAGCCCATGCTGGGCACCCATTATCTCAAACACACACACACACACACAAACACCTTACAGGCAATACAAAACAACGCACTTCGTATCATTACAGGATGCACTCAAACAACACCAATAGAACACCTGCACATAGAAACAAAAATACTGAAAGTTAGGGAACATTTAGACATGAGGGGAACACAATTCATGGCAGCAGCGACAACTAACCCACAACACCCTTGCCACTACATGTACAATCATGCACCGACACCTCGCACCATTAAGGTAACACCAGAGAGACATTATAATCAAATACTCCATTCCATACCACGCCCCACAGACATCACGCAGTACAGAAAACCCATACACACACACACCTAACCCACAAAGCACTGACACGACTCGGTCCGAATGCGGTCCTAGGTGCGAAGCCGCCACCCATTAACAGGTCAGAGACCAGCCTGAGCAGATCGGATCGAGTTAACTTAGCACGATTCCGATGTGGACATCACCCCAACTTACGGACATATAAACGCAGACTAGACAACTCCACAGACGACACCTGCCACCTGTGCCAGGACACACCACAAACAATTGAACCCATTATGACAGACTGTACCGCTCTAGCACAACAACGAACACAACACAACATCACTAGTGCGCTGAACCCCTGGTCCACTCCAGAGAAGGCGATCGGTTACCTGCGTGCCGCCGGCTTGCTCGATCAGGGTGGCCTGATCGGCTAAACAACAACATATGCATTTGATTTGATTTATGTTATTTGTGATCAAATACAAAAAAAAAAAACTATTTTAACCTACTAACAAAAATTGTCTTAGCAGTAACCCTGATGTATTGCAGAATTATTATTCTAATTTTGAATGCTTTTCAAAAGTAGCGCGTTACTTTCCAAATGAGTAACCGTAGCGTTAGCGCCGTTACATTTTGGCGCAAGTAGTGGTAGCGCCGCTATTTTTAGGAAGTAGCGCGCACAACACTGGCAGTTTGTCTGTGTCGTCATTTCAACTTCCAGGTCTGAAATCCTAGAGGTCAGCTTTCTGGTTTTCGAAGTTAATGTGCTACATATATCCTTCAGCTCACTTTCCTGACTGTGCTGGGTATGCAGGCCACCCTTCAGTAGCTGGCGTTTTTTTTATGGAGTGTGCCGGAACGGCGTTCCGGTACCTTTTATTTTCAACATGCAGAAGAAAATTTCATGTTTTTCAGTCTGATGTATTGCTAAGTAATATATGTATCCCTAATGATGCTCTAGCTTGTCAGGATGTAAACTGTAGAATTCAAACATATTTTTGCATTTAAAGGCATGTATGAACAAATTGTTTCCTCTCTCAATAATGCTAGCCTAGACTTAATACCTTTAGAAGAAAAAATTATACATGTAGACCTGGCTCGAGCGATTATGTGGCTGAACTTCATAATACATTCAGAGATGCTTTTCTAATATGGTGTGAACAAGGGAAGCCAAGGCAAGGTCCTGTATTACAACAAAAACAGAGGACTAATGCCAGGTTCAAATATGCATTAAGGTATATAAAAAATCATGACGATGAGTTAAGCAGGGATGCTATGGCTAGAAAGCTTGCCAGTAAGAATCCAAGAAACTTTTGGGAATAATTAAAAACAATGAATAATAGTGCAATGTCTCTCCCTACTAATATTGAAAATGTAACTGGGACTGAGAATGTAGTCAAATTATGGAAAGAAAACTACAGTGAGTTATTCAACTCTGTACACAGAGCCACCGAGAGGGTGGGGAAGCCGGGATAAATCCCTGTGCCCGGAAAGAGGGGGGGGGGGTGTAAGAGTCCAGTTTTTATTATTATGGACCTTTACAAGTTTACGTAGATAATTAACTAAATGCCAGGGTCACCAGCGCCCAAATGCTAGATTGGCATCCAGCAGTGTGGCGCAAAATTAAATTTAATAATTAGGTGAAGGATTGATTATAAAATCATTAATATGAATTTTGTATTTTTATTGACAACAATTAATAACTATATGCTACAATTATTCATAAATGCAAAGGGAATTTTTACCCGTAACAACTTTGATGGACATATAAATGCGAGATTAAATAATGGCCCATTTAGCTAATATATAACAGTCTGCAAATAATACTGATTATAATAACAAATAGTACAAATGATATGTAACACTAATAATATAACTCAATAATAATAATAATAATAATAATAGTACAAATAATAATGCAACCTAATAATAATAATAACTAAAAATAATAATACTAATAATAGCCACAATGACAACCTTGTCACAAAGGAACTTTGCTTGCTGGCGCCGTGCTTTCGAATAATACAATGTGTGAACAGCGTCCTTTGTGTTGTCGTTTCACATAAGTTTGTGTTTACTCCACAATTTTACCAACAAGCCAAAATAATCCTTAAAAGCCCATTCATGTCTAGTCACACCACACTGAATTCTTAAGAATTAAATTTGATCACTAGACATATTTAACTTGTATGTATTTATTTATTTAGATGTAAATAATTCACTCATGCCAATTTGTGGCAGTTTTCACTAATAAAGAATAATCTTGTGGGCAAGGCACTACAAGTACTGCCCCCCAAAAAACATGGTTGTAAGGGGTAAAAAAAAACACTTAAATGTCAAAGCGCACTGGCTTACGAATGACTCTTCCAGAACGAGTCATTGTTTGCTTTGGATGGCAATATCCTGCAGCACTGGTTCTGAAGGCATGGATGGTGCTACAGGTGCAGTAGGAACATTGGGGGAAGGGGATTCTTGGTGCCTGTGCAATGGAGCCACTGGCTGGTTCAAAGACAGTTGGTTGCGATAATGAAGGAGAATTGGAAGAGGGATGATAGATTGTGTACCCTCGGATGAGGTGGTGGTACATAGGATTTAGGAAGGGTAGATTGCTGTACCTGTATATGAGATGAAGGTACAGAAGATTGAGGAGGGATAGGTTGCTGTACCTGTATTTGAGGTGGAGGTACAGAAGATTGAGGAGGAATAGGTTGCTGTACCTGTATTTGAGGTGGAGGTACAGAAGATTGAGGAGGAATAGGTTGCTGTACCTGTATTTGAGGTGGAGGTACAGAAGATTGAGGGAGGATAGGATCTTTTGTTGGAGAAAAAATCAAGGTATGCTGGTTTCAAGCGGTCCACAGAAACGGTTTCACGCTTGCCCACTTTGTCAATGATGAAAGTTTCGGGTCTACGTCTAGCACAAGGAAGGGACCATCATAGGGACAGTGAAGAGGGTAGCGGTGAGCATCATGTCTCAAGAAAACATGTGTGCAAGTTTGTAAATCAGGGAAACGAAGGTATTTTGTGAAGTGGAAGTTCTAGGTGCTGTGGGACGAATTTGCTTCATAACAGAGCGTAATGTCTTGACATACGAAGCAGGCTCACATGTGGGGTTAATGGGTGTAGGTGTGAAAAATTCTCCGGTAACCGGAGTGTGGTACCGTAAACTAATTCTGCTGCAGAGCATGCAAGATCAGTCTTCAGAGCAGTACGAATTCCGAGTAGGATTAGGGGTAGCCTGTCCACCCATGTAGTAGATGGATCAGTGGCTCGCAAGGAACTTTTAAGTTGACGATGGAAGCGTTCTATCACCCCATTAGATTGCGGTGATAGCTTATTGTTTCTGATGCGCTCAGTCCCAAGAAGGAGCATGAGTTCCTTCCATAAGGCCGATTCAAACTGGGCACCTCTGTCTGTGCAAATGGTTGCAGGTATTCCAAAACGGGAAACCCAACATGAAACAAAGGCATGAGCTACTGCAGAAGCAGTACAAGAAGTCAAGGAACAGCTTCTGGCCATCTTGTGAACTATCAATGACAGTGAGAAGATAGGTATAACCTCGAGAAGAATAAGGGGGCCGACTATGTCTAGATGTATGGCCTCAAAACGAGCCTTTGGCAAGGAAAGGTACCAATTTCTGACTTTGTGTGGTGAACTTTGGCACGCTGACATTGAAGGCAAGATCGAGTCCAATTGCGGATATCTTTGTGCATACTTGGCCATACAAACCTAGCTGCATTAATTTTTGGGTGGCCTTAATTCCCGGGTGAGAAAGGGAATGGAGTTTAGCAAAAACAGCTCTTCGCAGCCCTTGTGGGACCAACGGTCGAATATGCTCAGTCGAGACGTCACATAAAATTAGTAAGTCTGACTTGGGTTCAACTGGTAAAGAGCGGACTTGCAATGAGTGGGTGAATTAATAAGAGCTTGGAGGTCTGTATCCGTGGACTGAGCCTTAGCCATCTCTGAAAGGTTGATGTGAGTGTGTCCAGGGTCAGAAATTGCTGAGATGCGAGACAGAGCATCCGGCACAACATTCAAAGAACCTGAAATGTGTCGAATGTCTAAAGTAAATTGAAGAATAAAATCAAGGTATCTTCGCTCATTAGGAGCATGAAAGTCTGATTGAGAATGGAGAGCAAATATTAACGGACGATGATCCGTAAAAATGCTAAAGTCACGTCCTTCCAGGAATGACCTGAAATGACGGATGGAGAGGTATATCGCCTCTGCAATAATACTGATTATATAACAAATAGTACAAATGATATGTAACACTAATAATATAACTCAATAATAATAATAATAATAATAATAATAATAGTACAAATAATAATGCAACCTAATAATAATAACTAAAAATAATAATACTAATAATAGCCACAATGACAACCTTGTCACAAAGGAACTTTGCTTGCTGGCGCCGTGCTTTCGAATAATACAATGTGTGAACAGCGTCCTTTGTGTTGTCGTTTCACATAAGTTTGTGTTTACTCCACAATTTTACCAACAAGCCAAAATAATCCTTAAAAGCCCATTCATGTCTAGTCACACCACACTGAATTCTTAAGAATTAAATTTGATCACTAGACATATTAACTTGTATTTATTATTATTTAGATTTAAATAATTCACTCATGCCAATTGTGCAGTTTTCACTAATAAAGAATAATCTTGTGGTGCAAGGCACTACAAGTACTGCCCCCAAAAACATGGTTGTCAGGGGTAAAAAAAAACACTTAAATGTCAAAGCGCACTGGCTTACGAATGACTCTTCCAGAACGAGTCATTGTTTGCTTTGGATGGCAATATCCTGCCAGCACTGGTTCTGAAGGCATGGATGGTGCTACAGGTGCAGTAGGAACATTGGGGGAAGGGGATTCTTGGTGCCTGTGCAATGGAGCCACTGGCTGGTTCAAAGACAGTTGGTTGCGATAATGAAGGAGAATTGGAAGAGGGATGATAGATTGTTGTACCCTCGGATGAGGTGGTGGTACATAGTATTTAGGAAGGGTAGATTGCTGTACCTGTATATGAGATGAAGGTACAGAAGATTGAGGAGGGATAGGTTGCTGTACTGTATTTGAGTGGAGGTACAGAAGATTGAGGAGGAATAGGTTGCTGTACTGTATTTGAGGTGGAGGTACAGAAGATTGAGGAGGAATAGGTTGCTGTACCTGTATTTGAGGTGGAGGTACAGAAGATTGAGGGAGGATAGGATCTTTTGTTGGAGAAAAATCAAGGTATGCTGGTTCAAGCGGTCCACAGAAACGGTTTCACGCTTGCCCACTTTGTCAATGATGAAAGTTTCGGGTCTACGGTCTAGCACAAGGAAGGGACCATCATAGGGACAGTGAAGAGGGTAGCGGTGAGCATCATGTCTCAAGAAAACATGTGTGCAAGTTTGTAAATCAGGGGAAACGAAGGTATTTTGTGAAGTGGAAGTTCTAGGTGCTGTGGGACGAATTTGCTTCATAACAGAGCGTAATGTCTTGACATACGAAGCAGGCTCACATGTGGGGTTAATGGTGTAGGTGTGAAAAATTCTCCGGGTAACCGGAGTGTGGTACCGTAAACTATTCTGCTGCAGAGCATGCAAGATCAGTCTTCAGAGCAGTACGAATTCCGAGTAGGATTAGGGGTAGCCTGTCCACCCATGTAGTAGATGGATCAGTGGCTCGCAAGGAACTTTTAAGTTGACGATGGAAGCGTTCTATCACCCATTAGATTGCGGGTGATAGCTTATTGTTCTGATGCGCTCAGTCCCAAGAAGGAGCATGAGTTCCTTCATAAGGCCGATTCAAACTGGGCACCTCTGTCTGTGCAAATGGTTGCAGGTATTCCAAAACGGAAACCCAACATGAAACAAAGCATGAGCTACTGCAGAAGCAGTACAAGAAGTCAAAGGAACAGCTTCTGGCCATCTTGTGAACCTATCAAGACAGTGAGAAGATAGGTATAACCTCGAGAAGAATAGAGGGGGCCGACTATGTCTAGATGTATGGCTCAAAACGAGCCTTTGGCAAAGGAAAGGTACCAATTTCTGACTTTGTGTGTCGGTGAACTTTGGCACGCTGACATTGAGGCAAGATCGAGTCCAATTGCGGATATCTTTGTGCATACTTGGCCATACAAACATAGCTGCAATTAATTTTTGGGTGGCCTTAATTCCCGGGTGAGAAAGGGAATGGAGTTTAGCAAAACAGCTCTTCGCAGCCCTTGTGGGACCAACGGTCGAATATGCTCAGTCGAGACGTCACATAAAATTAGTAAGTCTGACTTGGGTTCAACTGGTAAAGAGCGGACTTGCAATGAAGTGGGTGAATTAATAAGAGCTTGGAGGTCTGTATCCGTGGACTGAGCCTTAGCCATCTCTGAAAGGTTGATGTGAGTGTGTCCAGGGCAGAAATTGCTGAGATGCGAGACAGAGCATCCGGCACAACATTCAAAGAACCTGAAATGTGTCGAATGTCTAAAGTAAATGAAGAATAAAATCAAGGTATCTTCGCTCATTAGGAGCATGAAAGTGATGAGAATGGAGAGCAATATTAACGGACGATGATCCGTAAAATGCTAAAGTCACGTCCTTCCAGGAATGACCTGAAATGACGGATGGAGAGGTATATCGCCTCTGCAAATAATACTGATTATAATAACAAATAGTACAAATGATATGTAACACTAATAATATAACTCAATAATAATAATAATAATAATAAAATAATAGTACAAATAATAATGCAACCTAATAATAATAATAACTAAAAATAATAATACTAATAATAGCCACAATGACAACCTTGTCACAAAGGAACTTTGCTTGCTGGCGCCGTGCTTTCGAATAATACAATGTGTGAACAGCGTCCTTTGTGTTGTCGTTTCACATAAGTTTGTGTTTACTCCACAATTTTACCAACAAGCCAAAATAATCCTTAAAAGCCCATTCATGTCTAGTCAACACCACACTGAATTCTTAAGAATTAAATTTGATCACTAGACATATTTAACTTGTATTTATTTATTATTTAGATTTAAATAATTCACTCATGCCAATTTGTGGCAGTTTTCACTAATAAGAATAATCTTGTGGTGCCAAGGCACTACAAGTACTGCCCCCCAAAAACATGGTGTCAGGGGTAAAAAAAACACTTAAATGTCAAAGCGCACTGGCTTACGAACTGACTCTTCCAGAACGAGTCATTGTTTGCTTTTGGATGGCAATATCCTGCAGCACTGGTTCTGAAGGCATGGATGGTGCTACAGGTGCAGTAGGAACATGGGGGAAGGGGATTCTTGGTGCCTGTGCAATGGAGCCACTGGCTGGTTCAAAGACAGTTGGTTGCGATAATGAAGGAGAATTGGAAGAGGGATGATAGATTGTTGTACCTCGGATGAGTGGTGGTACATAGGATTTAGGAAGGGTAGATTGCTGTACCTGTATATGAGATGAAGGTACAGAAGATTGAGGAGGGATAGGTTGCTGTACCTGATTTGAGGGGAGGTACAGAAGATTGAGGAGGAATAGGTTGCTGTACCTGATTTGAGGTGGAGGTACAGAAGATGAGGAGGAATAGGTTGCTGTACCTGTATTTGAGGTGGAGGTACAGAAGATTGAGGGAGGATAGGATCTTTTGTTGAGAAAAATCAAGGTATGCTGGTTTCAAGCGGTCCACAGAAACGGTTTCACGCTTGGCCCACTTTGTCAATGATGAAAAGTTTCGGGTCTACGGTTTCTAGCCACAAGGAAGGGACCATCATAGGGACAGTGAAGAGGGTAGCGGTGAGCATCATGTCTCAAGAAAAACATGTGTGCAAGTTTGTAAATCAGGGGAAACGAAGGTATTTTTGAAGTGAAGTTCTAGGTGCTGTGGACGAATTTGCTTCATAACAGAGCGTAATGTCTTGACATACGAAGCAGGCTCACATGTGGGTTAATGGGTGTAGGTGTGAAAAATTCTCCGGGTAACCGGAGTGTGGTACCGTAAACTAATTCTGCTGCAGAGCATGCAAGATCAGTCTCAGAGCAGTACGAATTCCGAGTAGGATTAGGGGTAGCCTGTCCACCCATGTAGTAGATGGATCAGTGGCTCGCAAGGAACTTTTAAGTTGACGATGGAAAGCGTTCTATCACCCCATTAGATTGCGGGTGATAGCTTATTGTTCTGATGCGCTCAGTCCCAAGAAGGAGCATGAGTTCCTTCCATAAGGCCGATTCAAACTGGGCACCTCTGTCTGTGCAAATGGTTGCAGGTATTCCAAAACGGGAAACCCAACATGAAACAAAGGCATGAGCTACTGCAGAAGCAGTACAAGAAGTCAAAGGAACAGCTTCTGGCCATCTTGTGAACCTATCAATGACAGTGAGAAGATAGGTATAACCTCGAGAAGAATAGAGGGGGCCGACTATGTCTAGATGTATGGCCTCAAAACGAGCCTTTGGCAAGGAAAGGTACCAATTTCTGACTTTGTGTGTCGGTGAACTTTGGCACGCTGACATTGAAGGCAAGATCGAGTCCAATTGCGGATATCTTTGTGCATACTTGGCCATACAAACCTAGCTGCAATTAATTTTTGGGTGGCCTTAATTCCCGGGTGAGAAAGGGAATGGAGTTTAGCAAAAACAGCTCTCGCAGCCCTTGTGGACCAACGGTCGAATATGCTCAGTCGAGACGTCACATAAAATTAGTAAGTCTGACTTGGGTTCAACTGGTAAAGAGCGGACTTGCAATGAAGTGGGTGAATTAATAAGAGCTTGGAGGTCTGTATCCGTGGACTGAGCCTTAGCCATCTCTGAAAGGTTGATGTGAGTGTGTCCAGGGTCAGAAATTGCTGAGATGCGAGACAGAGCATCCGGCACAACATTCAAAGAACCTGAAATGTGTCGAATGTCTAAAGTAAATTGAAGAATAAAATCAAGGTATCTTCGCTCATTAGGAGCATGAAAGTCTGATTGAGAATGGAGAGCAAATATTAACGGACGATGATCCGTAAAAATGCTAAAGTCACGTCCTTCCAGGAATGACCTGAAATGACGGATGGAGAGGTATATCGCCTCTGCAAATAATACTGATTATAATAACAAATAGTACAAATGATATGTAACACTAATAATATAACTCAATAATAATAATAATAATAATAATAATAATAGTACAAATAATAATGCAACCTAATAATAATAATAACTAAAAATAATAATACTAATAATAGCCACAATGACAACCTTGTCACAAAGGAACTTTGCTTGCTGGCGCCGTGCTTTCGAATAATACAATGTGTGAACAGCGTCCTTTGTGTTGTCGTTTCACATAAGTTTGTGTTTACTCCACAATTTTACCAACAAGCCAAAATAATCCTTAAAAGCCCATTCATGTCTAGTCACACCACACTGAATTCTTAAGAATTAAATTTGATCACTAGACATATTTAACTTGTATTTATTTATTTATTTAGATTTAAATAATTCACTCATGCCAATTTGTGGCAGTTTTCACTAATAAAGAATAATCTTGTGGTGCAAGGCACTACAAGTACTGCCCCCCAAAAACATGGTTGTCAGGGGTAAAAAAAAACACTTAAATGTCAAAGCGCACTGGCTTACGAATGACTCTTCCAGAACGAGTCATTGTTTGCTTTTGGATGGCAATATCCTGCAGCACTGGTTCTGAAGGCATGGATGGTGCTACAGGTGCAGTAGGAACATTGGGGGAAGGGGATTCTTGGTGCCTGTGCAATGGAGCCACTGGCTGGTTCAAAGACAGTTGGTTGCGATAATGAAGGAGAATTGGAAGAGGGATGATAGATTGTTGTACCCTCGGATGAGGTGGTGGTACATAGGATTTAGGAAGGGTAGATTGCTGTACCTGTATATGAGATGAAGGTACAGAAGATTGAGGAGGGATAGGTTGCTGTACCTGTATTTGAGGTGGAGGTACAGAAGATTGAGGAGGAATAGGTTGCTGTACCTGTATTTGAGGTGGAGGTACAGAAGATTGAGGAGGAATAGGTTGCTGTACCTGTATTTGAGGTGGAGGTACAGAAGATTGAGGGAGGATAGGATCTTTTGTTGGAGAAAAATCAAGGTATGCTGGTTTCAAGCGGTCCACAGAAACGGTTTCACGCTTGCCCACTTTGTCAATGATGAAAGTTTCGGGTCTACGGTCTAGCACAAGGAAGGGACCATCATAGGGACAGTGAAGAGGGTAGCGGTGAGCATCATGTCTCAAGAAAACATGTGTGCAAGTTTGTAAATCAGGGGAAACGAAGGTATTTTGTGAAGTGGAAGTTCTAGGTGCTGTGGGACGAATTTGCTTCATAACAGAGCGTAATGTCTTGACATACGAAGCAGGCTCACATGTGGGGTTAATGGGTGTAGGTGTGAAAAATTCTCCGGGTAACCGGAGTGTGGTACCGTAAACTAATTCTGCTGCAGAGCATGCAAGATCAGTCTTCAGAGCAGTACGAATTCCGAGTAGGATTAGGGGTAGCCTGTCCACCCATGTAGTAGATGGATCAGTGGCTCGCAAGGAACTTTTAAGTTGACGATGGAAGCGTTCTATCACCCCATTAGATTGCGGGTGATAGCTTATTGTTCTGATGCGCTCAGTCCCAAGAAGGAGCATGAGTTCCTTCCATAAGGCCGATTCAAACTGGGCACCTCTGTCTGTGCAAATGGTTGCAGGTATTCCAAAACGGGAAACCCAACATGAAACAAAGGCATGAGCTACTGCAGAAGCAGTACAAGAAGTCAAAGGAACAGCTTCTGGCCATCTTGTGAACCTATCAATGACAGTGAGAAGATAGGTATAACCTCGAGAAGAATAGAGGGGGCCGACTATGTCTAGATGTATGGCCTCAAAACGAGCCTTTGGCAAAGGAAAGGTACCAATTTCTGACTTTGTGTGTCGGTGAACTTTGGCACGCTGACATTGAAGGCAAGATCGAGTCCAATTGCGGATATCTTTGTGCATACTTGGCCATACAAACCTAGCTGCAATTAATTTTTGGGTGGCCTTAATTCCCGGGTGAGAAAGGGAATGGAGTTTAGCAAAAACAGCTCTTCGCAGCCCTTGTGGGACCAACGGTCGAATATGCTCAGTCGAGACGTCACATAAAATTAGTAAGTCTGACTTGGGTTCAACTGGTAAAGAGCGGACTTGCAATGAAGTGGGTGAATTAATAAGAGCTTGGAGGTCTGTATCCGTGGACTGAGCCTTAGCCATCTCTGAAAGGTTGATGTGAGTGTGTCCAGGGTCAGAAATTGCTGAGATGCGAGACAGAGCATCCGGCACAACATTCAAAGAACCTGAAATGTGTCGAATGTCTAAAGTAAATTGAAGAATAAAATCAAGGTATCTTCGCTCATTAGGAGCATGAAAGTCTGATTGAGAATGGAGAGCAAATATTAACGGACGATGATCCGTAAAAATGCTAAAGTCACGTCCTTCCAGGAATGACCTGAAATGACGGATGGAGAGGTATATCGCCTCTGCAAATAATACTGATTATAATAACAAATAGTACAAATGATATGTAACACTAATAATATAACTCAATAATAATAATAATAATAATAATAATAATAATAGTACAAATAATAATGCAACCTAATAATAATAATAACTAAAAATAATAATACTAATAATAGCCACAATGACAACCTTGTCACAAAGGAACTTTGCTTGCTGGCGCCGTGCTTTCGAATAATACAATGTGTGAACAGCGTCCTTTGTGTTGTCGTTTCACATAAGTTTGTGTTTACTCCACAATTTTACCAACAAGCCAAAATAATCCTTAAAAGCCCATTCATGTCTAGTCACACCACACTGAATTCTTAAGAATTAAATTTGATCACTAGACATATTTAACTTGTATTTATTTATTTATTTAGATTTAAATAATTCACTCATGCCAATTTGTGGCAGTTTTCACTAATAAAGAATAATCTTGTGGTGCAAGGCACTACAAGTACTGCCCCCCAAAAACATGGTTGTCAGGGGTAAAAAAAAACACTTAAATGTCAAAGCGCACTGGCTTACGAATGACTCTTCCAGAACGAGTCATTGTTTGCTTTTGGATGGCAATATCCTGCAGCACTGGTTCTGAAGGCATGGATGGTGCTACAGGTGCAGTAGGAACATTGGGGGAAGGGATTCTTGGTGCCTGTGCAATGGAGCCACTGGCTGGTTCAAAGACAGTTGGTTGCGATAATGAAGGAGAATTGGAAGAGGGATGATAGATTGTTGTACCCTCGGATGAGGTGGTGGTACATAGGATTTAGGAAGGGTAGATTGCTGTACCTGTATATGAGATGAAGGTACAGAAGATTGAGGAGGGATAGGTTGCTGTACCTGTATTGAGGTGGAGGTACAGAAGATTGAGGAGGAATAGGTTGCTGTACCTGTATTTGAGGTGGAGGTACAGAAGATTGAGGAGGAATAGGTTGCTGTACCTGTATTTGAGGTGGAGGTACAGAAGATTGAGGGAGGATAGGATCTTTTGTTGGAGAAAAATCAAGGTATGCTGGTTTCAAGCGGTCCACAGAAACGGTTTCACGCTTGCCCACTTTGTCAATGATGAAAGTTTCGGGTCTACGGTCTAGCACAAGGAAGGGACCATCATAGGGACAGTGAAGAGGGTAGCGGTGAGCATCATGTCTCAAAAAACATGTGTGCAAGTTTGTAAATCAGGGGAAACGAAGGTATTTTGTGAAGTGGAAGTTCTAGGTGCTGTGGGACGAATTTGCTTCATAACAGAGCGTAATGTCTTGACATACGAAGCAGGCTCACATGTGGGGTTAATGGGTGTAGGTGTGAAAAATTCTCCGGGTAACCGGAGTGTGGTACCGTAAACTAATTCTGCTGCAGAGCATGCAAGATCAGTCTTCAGAGCAGTACGAATTCCGAGTAGGATTAGGGGTAGCCTGTCCACCCATGTAGTAGATGGATCAGTGGCTCGCAAGGAACTTTTAAGTTGACGATGGAAGCGTTCTATCACCCCATTAGATTGCGGGTGATAGCTTATTGTTCTGATGCGCTCAGTCCCAAGAAGGAGCATGAGTTCCTTCCATAAGGCCGATTCAAACTGGGCACCTCTGTCTGTGCAAATGGTTGCAGGTATTCCAAAACGGGAAACCCAACATGAAACAAAGGCATGAGCTACTGCAGAAGCAGTACAAGAAGTCAAAGGAACAGCTTCTGGCCATCTTGTGAACCTATCAATGACAGTGAGAAGATAGGTATAACCTCGAGAAGAATAGAGGGGGCCGACTATGTCTAGATGTATGGCCTCAAAACGAGCCTTTGGCAAAGGAAAGGTACCAATTTCTGACTTTGTGTGTCGGTGAACTTTGGCACGCTGACATTGAAGGCAAGATCGAGTCCAATTGCGGATATCTTTGTGCATACTTGGCCATACAAACCTAGCTGCAATTAATTTTTGGGTGGCCTTAATTCCCGGGTGAGAAAGGGAATGGAGTTTAGCAAAAACAGCTCTTCGCAGCCCTTGTGGGACCAACGGTCGAATATGCTCAGTCGAGACGTCACATAAAATTAGTAAGTCTGACTTGGGTTCAACTGGTAAAGAGCGGACTTGCAATGAAGTGGGTGAATTAATAAGAGCTTGGAGGTCTGTATCCGTGGACTGAGCCTTAGCCATCTCTGAAAGGTTGATGTGAGTGTGTCCAGGGTCAGAAATTGCTGAGATGCGAGACAGAGCATCCGGCACAACATTCAAAGAACCTGAAATGTGTCGAATGTCTAAAGTAAATTGAAGAATAAAATCAAGGTATCTTCGCTCATTAGGAGCATGAAAGTCTGATTGAGAATGGAGAGCAAATATTAACGGACGATGATCCGTAAAAATGCTAAAGTCACGTCCTTCCAGGAATGACCTGAAATGACGGATGGAGAGGTATATCGCCTCTGCAAATAATACTGATTATAATAACAAATAGTACAAATGATATGTAACACTAATAATATAACTCAATAATAATAATAATAATAATAATAATAATAATAATAGTACAAATAATAATGCAACCTAATAATAATAATAACTAAAAATAATAATACTAATAATAGCCACAATGACAACCTTGTCACAAAGGAACTTTGCTTGCTGGCGCCGTGCTTTCGAATAATACAATGTGTGAACAGCGTCCTTTGTGTTGTCGTTTCACATAAGTTTGTGTTTACTCCACAATTTTACCAACAAGCCAAAATAATCCTTAAAAGCCCATTCATGTCTAGTCACACCACACTGAATTCTTAAGAATTAAATTTGATCACTAGACATATTTAACTTGTATTTATTTATTTATTTAGATTTAAATAATTCACTCATGCCAATTTGTGGCAGTTTTCACTAATAAAGAATAATCTTGTGGTGCAAGGCACTACAGGGGTAAAATCTAAGAATATTAATAAAGCAATTGATTAAATAACAGAGAGGAAATATAATTAATGAACATACATTTTATAGAGATTATCATAGTCAAACTGAAACAGATAAAATATTATCTGCGGTCCACCAATGTCCAAGACTGACTGACAGACCTGGGAACCATTGTAATTGAAAGCCAGTTACCCCGTACTTTAAATTTCATCAGAATCATTTACCACTTTACTAGAGAGAAGGCAAAGAAAGTACACTTCTAATTATGAAAATCTTTTAGTAAACAAGTGTCTTGCTTGCATGGACTGGTACTACATTTGTAAATTGTATGGTGATAGAATTAATATAATTGATTCGAAAAATAAAATGGTCATTTTCCTCTGAGTTGTTTATTCATACTGTATGTTTTAAATAGTGACTTGGACATATAATCGGTTTGCTTGTCATGTACACAAAAAACATTCATAATAAAATACTGTGTAAACAGGGGGGCCCATATACCAATCCTTTCCCGGGGCAGCTCTCGGCGGCCCTGTCTGTACATAAGAACAATAGTGTTAATTGTGATGCTACCTATAGTCCATTCAGGTATAAGAGTTAGTGTATTTGAGACTAAATAGGCCATAAAATGTTTAGATTATAACAAATCATGTGGTATTGATGGTATTTCTGCTGAGCATCTGAAATTTAGTAGTGACAGATTACTGCCTCTTTTAGCTTTGTGCTTTACAGGTTTACTCATACATGGTGTTTTGCCGGATACAATGTTATCCATTGTTTTGGTGCTAGTACTAAAAGATAAAAAGTGTAAAATCAACAGTTAAGATAACTATAGGTCAATAGTCTTGGTCAGTATTATGTCTAAGGTGTTTGAATTAATAGACTTGAATGTTACCTGTATACTAGTGATAACCAATTTTGTTTCAAAAAGAAACACAGTACTTTTGAAAAAATTATAGGAGCTCCGAGCGAGCCGCTATAATATAATCTCTGTCTTTTATTATTTGCTATATGGGTTCTATGTATGTATGGCAATTATCGTCATTCCCAATAGACTATGTCGCCAATCCCGAGGCAATTTTGTAGATATTTAATTCAATTAATTAATAATTTATATTTAATTATGAAATAAAGGTATCACATACGATACCATATTGTAAACATGTATAGTTTTTCAATATACTGGGGGGGGGGCGGCAGAGAAAAATTTGTATGTTATAGATTACATTTTTTGACAGTGTGTTTTAAACCATGTGAAATGGGTTAAAGGGAATGAAGTAGGAATTTCAAAAAGAGAAAGGTTACTCAAGACCTATTTAAATATAAAAGTTCAAGAGGCTAACATCTCAAGTTTAGTTAAAGTTATGTTAATCAGTTTCACTCTCCTTAAGTATAGGAAATTTATGGAATTAAAGTAAAGTTATTAAGCATTTTAACTTTGCTCATTATTTCTGTAAATTTTATAAGTCACCAGTTTTTAAATGCTGGTTTACTAATGTTGTTTTGGAGTTTTGTCATGTTTTGTTTTGTTAACGATTTATGTTTTAAAGTGACTTCTACGTTGGTGAGTTAATTGAAATGTACTGTACTTCCATGTTGTGTTGTTTGGTTAAAAGAGTTTGTACTGTATTCAAACCTCCTCCCATTTCAGACTTGTCAATACCCGTAGTTTTAGTAGAGTAAATGTTACCCTCCACAGGTAGATCTGGAGGGCTTGGGGCTTTGAATACTGTACTATTTTTGTGTTGTTTGGTCTCTGGCCAAGGGAGGCCATAAGACCGTTGTTGTTTGGCCCATGGCCAAAGAAGGCCATAAAACCCTTGTTTGGCCCATGGCCAAAGGAGGCCATAAGACCCTTGTTGTTTGGCCCATGGTCAAAGGAGGCCATAAGACCCTTGTTCTTTGGCCCATGGCCAAGGGAGGCCATAAGACTCTTGTGAAAGTTTGGTCTGGCCAAAGGAGGTCACAAGACCCTTGTGAAAGTTTGGTCTGACCAAGGGAGGCCACAAGACTTGTAACAGTTTGGTCTCTGGCCACGGGAGGCCACAAGACGCTTGTAATAGTTTGCCCTATGGCCAAGATAGGCCATAAGGGCCTTGTTGAATAGTTTTCGCTATGGCCAAGCTAGGCCATCAGCCCCTTGTTGAATAGTTTGGGTTATGGCCAAGGTAGGTCATCAGCCCCTTGTTGAATAGTTTGGGTTATGGCCAAGGTAGGCCATCAGCCCCTTGTTGAATAATTTGGGCTATGGCCAAGGTAGGCCACCCTTGAAATAGTAGTTTGGGTTTGTATGTGCCACTGTCTAACCATATAATTTTTGGCACAAAATTATGTGCAGAGAACCAGAGCGCAGCAATAAAAGCCTTTACTCTCCGATCCTTGGTTATGTTCAGACAGATTGTTGTGTTTGTGATATGTAAAGAGTACAGTATATATATATATATACAGTATATATATATATATATATATATATATATATATATATATATATATTATATATAAGTTTATATATTGCATTCCTCTGAATCCAGTTGGTCTTCAAAACTTGGATTCACCACTCCGGTGAAGTCAATACCCGTAGTTATGACTGAGTAAATGTTATGTGTCCTACAGGTAGGTCTGGAAGGTTTGGGGTTTTGAAGGAAACCGATCTGTTTGCAAGGAATGTATGTGTCTGTTGATGAAATCTGTTGTATGATTCTTCTTTAAAAGAAGAAT
Organism: Bathynomus jamesi; assembly: GCA_023014485.1. Taxonomy (NCBI): domain Eukaryota; kingdom Metazoa; phylum Arthropoda; class Malacostraca; order Isopoda; family Cirolanidae; genus Bathynomus; species Bathynomus jamesi. Next base: position 677,116 of record JAJOZX010000357.1, on the reverse strand, counting down.
TGGATGCTTGGAGTTGTATGTATATATTTATATACTGTATGTATGTAATATGTAAATGTATATTTTGTTGTAGGGTTTTTATTTTTGAGTTTTGTATTAGGTTAACCAATTTGGCTGAGCAAAGATCCTCAAATGTTGCATTTGAGACCCTTATATCAAGCCTTGTCTGTTTTATGCCTATATGTGAAATAGGACTTAGAATAGGTTGCGCCTATATGTGAAATAGGACTTAGAATGTGTTGCGCCTATATGTCAGATAGGACTTAGAATGTGTTACGCCTATATGTGAAATAGGACTTAGAATGTGTTACGCTTACGCCTATATGTCAAATAGGACTTAGAATGTGTTACGCCTATATGTCAAATAGGACTTAGAATGTATGTGTTAGGTGGGTGTAGGTTTGAATTCGTGCAATTGCTTTAGGTCTGTGTAATGTTAAAGTTCTGAGTTGAATTTTGCGATATTACAGGTTCGAGTTGAATTTTGTGATTTTACAGTTCTGAGTTGAATTTTTTGATGTTAATGAGGCTTATGGATAAGTTAAATTGCTGAAATAAATTTTATAACCTACACCACAGGTTGAATTAAAAATTTACAATGTTTTTAGTTAGGATAGGCCTTGAGTGTAAAGACTAGGGCCTACTTTGTGAGGTAGGCTTCTTGTGTATTGAATTGCAAATTGTAGTGTTTGAAGTAGACCTTTGGTGTATGAGTATGTTAGGCCTATTAGGTAATGCAAAGTGAAGTGGGCCTACTAAATAGGCTTATATTGAATTGTTGGCCTATTTTTTAGGATCTAAAATTAATTAAGCCTGTTAAATGAACAAGGCTTGTTTTGAGTTTAAAGAATAGGACCTATTAAATAGGCTTAAGGTGAAGTGGGCCTACTAAATAGGCTTCGGTTGAAATTGGCCCACTTTTTATAGGACCTAAAGTGAATTAAGCCTGTTAAATGAACAAGGCTTTGTTTACGGTTAGTGTAAAGGTAAGGTTTGTGTTAGTGTAAAGGTAAAGGGATCGGTTCCCCATGTACACGGGCCACCATATGAAAAAAATTGGGGCTTATGGTTGAAATTGGCTTCAACCTTCGCTCATTGGAAATTATCATGTAGTTATTGTATAGAGCAGAGCTTTCCAAACTGTGTGTCGCGACACATTAGTGTGTCGCCAATACCTCCCAGGTGTGTCGCCAAATTTAGTTAATTATTTTCAATTTTTTTGTATTTTGAAAATTTTGATTTTTGTATCAACAAAATCGGCTACAAGATAAACCACCTACTGAAAAATTATCTGATATTTGATATTTGATAACAAAAATTAATTAATGTGTCGTGAAAATTGTTATGCTTAAATAGTGTGTCGCCAACGTGAAAAGTTTGGAAAGCTCTGGTATAGAGAGTTAATGACAAAACTCTACGTTTTTTCGTTAGAGAGTTATGTATATGTAGGTCTTCAAAGGACCTCTTTATGTTTATTTGCCTTCGATATTTGCGCTGCTTAATTAATGGTAAAGAAAGGAATTGCCTTACCTTATTATTTTGTTGGGCCTCGCTTCTGTTTCGATGTAGGGCGCGACGATGTTTTTCGATGTAGGGCCGCGGTACGATGGAGTTACACAACGAGTTGCTTTGATGTAATTAATATAAGCAGTCACGACACTTAAATACCTGAAGGAAGAGGCCTATCCTTTTTATAGTTACCAGGTTTTATATTATGAGGATTTCACTCAGAATTTATAGGAAGATAAAGGACATCTTCCTTGCTTAAAGCATCGCTGTAACATCAGCAAGCTCCGAGCGAGCCGCTATAATATAATCTCTGTCTTTTATTATTTGCTGATTTTTTCACGAGTCGGCAATGGATAATTCTGAACACAAAATAATAAATTTGGTTTTCTTGTTGTTATGCAGGCCCGATGCCTACATATGGGTTCTATGTATGTATGGCAATTATCTTCATTCCCAATAGACTATGTCGCCAATCCCGAGGCAATTTTGTAGATATTTAATTCAATTAATTAATAATTTATATTTAATTATGAAATAAAGGTATCACATACGATACCATAGTGTAAACATGTATAGTTTTTCTATAGTACTGATATGTGTGTGTAAGCCTTGAGGAAAATGGTCTGTAAATACCAAACTCTAGATGATAATGTATTTTTGTGTTTCCTGAATGCCTCTAAGGCATTTGATCGTGTTAATCATGACAAATTATTCATGAAACTTGTAAATCGTAATGTACCTGGTTACTTGGTCCGTATATTAATATTCTGGTATAATCACCAGACAATGATTGTAAGATCGGGTGGGGTTAATTCAGAGCCATTCTCTGTGACCAATGGTGTCAGGCAGGGAAGGATATTATCCCCTACTTATTCAATGTTTATATGGATAAACCATCTGTTGTGCTGAACACCTGTAAAATAGGCTGCTATATTGGTACAATAATTGTTAATCATCTGATGTATGCAGATGATCTAGTTCTTATTTCTCCATCTGTAAAAGGGTTCAGCACACTTTTGAAGGTGTGTGAAAGTTCTGGGAAGGATAACGACATAAAATTCCTGAATTTCAATTGAATGGTATGGTGCTGTCAGAAGTAACCCAGACTAAGTATCTTGGTCACATACAAACTGGTAGTCTTTCAGAAGACTGTGATATTCTAAGGCAATGTAGACAGTTATATGCTCAGGGAAATACTTTGGTTAGAAAATTGTATATGTGTACATTAGATGTTAAGTTGATTTTGTTCAAAACTTTTTGTACTCCAATGTATACAACTCATTTGTGATGGAACTACAGAATGTATAATTTGAGGAAATTATATGTTGCATACAATAATATTTTTACGAGTTTATTAAGAACTCCAAGATTTATAAATGGTGCTCCTTCTAGTGTCAGTATACTGTTTGGCGTCAATAAGGTGCCTAACTGTGCCAGTGTCATTCGCAATTTTGTATTTAGATTTATCACTAGGCTTGCGTAGGCAATTGTATGTTCATTATACACAGTGATTCCCTGGCCTATTTAGTCAGTGCCCCAGACAACTATCTCTTAATCTTCTATGGACCTCTTGTATAATGTTTGTACCTGTTGAGTCTGAAATAAGGTGTTTGTTTGTTTCTTTGTTTGTAATTACATACTGTATTACTCTCCGTTTTATGTTATGGCTACATTTTAGGTTCAAACTTCCACAATTAAAAGCCCAGATATTAAAAAATCTTGTTTTTAGGATAATTAAAAAAACTTCTACTTTTTATGGAAGTTTTTACATTGTTACAGAGTACCACATCACACTTTAAAGCATTTTGCATTTACTTACAATAAACAAACTTTAATTAACTTTGAATGCTTTGAACACGGCGACATTAGTGTTTAATTTACAGTCAAGTCATTACATCATCAACCTCCAACATTTATGATTGGCTGCAAAAATAGCCACTGCCCGAGTTGTATGATTCTAATATTGCAATTTTTAAAAATACTAATTGACTAAGAAATTATAAAATAAATACATAATTTCATAAAAATAAATCTTATACGTTGAAATTATATGATACAAATTGTCTAATTCACTCTTATTTTGAAAACGTACACATACAGCATACCAATTTGGCTACTCATCTGTGGTAAAAGCGCGGGCATCTTCACAAGAATAAGCCTCGAGACTATATATATATATATATATACACACAAGGTGTTTCATAACATGTGGGACGTACTTTCAGGATGGATTCAGGACCTGAAAACAATGAAAAAAGTTTATGTAAACATATGACCGAAGTCGCTTTGTTTCCGAGTCACAGCCCGTTTTTGTGTTCTAGCAATTCTTTCTGCAAACTGTTTACAACCACTGCTTGCCGACAATGTTTGTGAGTGTGTACAAGACTTATTTCATGTATGGCCTTACCGATTGTAATGTTTCGTACACTCTATGACATGTTTCAATATCGTTGAATGTAGAGCCATCAGTCAGTCAGAGGTGCATCGCGGTGTTTCACTGTTCGTATTCGTAACTTCTTACCGTGAATAAATGCAGTCCAGTGAAAAAAAGAACTTAAAAGTTTTTGTGCTATTCAGTGATAGTGTGCATTTGAAGTGAGAATGGAGGCTTATTCAAACAGGAATGGCAGACATGCATCTCATGTATGGACTTGCCGAGTGTAATGCGGCCGCAGCAAGACGTCTGTATGTGGAAAGGTTTCCGAATCGCCGTCTGCCAGATAAGAAGACCTTTCAGAGAATAGACGAGCGTCTTGGTGATACAGGATCATTCAACAAGCGAGTTTCAGATGGTGGTAGACCAATCAGTGCCAGAACTGTTGAGTTGGAGGAGCGAGTACTGCCTGAATCGCGTGGAGGAACATCCTGGTGTCAGCACCCGAAGGATAGAAGCAGCAGAGGGTGTAAAATACACAACTGTGTGGAGAATTTTACGGGAACAACTGCTTTACCCATATCACATTCAGGGAGTACAAGACCTTACTGAAGCTGATTTCCCACCACGAGAGGCATTTTGTACTTGGTTCCTTCAACAGTGTGCCCGCGATCCTCTTTTTCTATCATCCGTGTTGTTTTCTGATGAGGCCGCCTTCACAAGAAATGGCGTGATCAATTTTCACAACACTCATCACTGGGCCGAAGAGAATCCGCATGCCATCATCCAGTCAAGGCACCAACAACAATTTAGTATCGATGTATGGGCAGGACTTATTCCCGACAACTTAATTGGTCCTTTTGTTTTGCCTGGAAGATTCCAATTTTTTAAGGAATGATTTAAGCGATTTATTAAATGAAGTTCCTCTTGGTGTCTGACGTCGTATATGGTTTATGTATGATGGCGCTCCGTCATATAAAGCGGGTCATGCTAATAACCGAGTTTGACATTCCCAGCTTCATTTTACAGTAAAAACATACAGTAATACAGTGCTAATTTATTCCTCAACCCATAAAAGGAAAAACAAATTTCGTTTTAAAAATACAGTGTAATTTATTTCTCAACACAGAAAAAGGAAAAGGACATTCATTTAAAAAAAGCAGAACATCTTTTAAAATGCAACGTAATTGTTATTTTTTTTTATTTTATTGGGTTCAGAATCCCAGCTGAGCCCTGAACGGCTAAGCTCCGAAGGGCCAGTTCAACCTACAGCCCAAGTTAAGTTAGACTAGAACTTACGGACTTGGAGGTCCTATTAGGTCCTACCTCAGGGTTGCTGACTCGATGTGGGCCTACCTTAGGTCTCAGTTGCATAAAATTAAGATAAAAAAAGGGGCACTATTTATGGTCTTCTTTCTAAACCTTGCAACAACAACACAACCTGCACTATTGCACGATGCAACAATCTTGTATCTAAACAATCAAACTGAATTGCAAGAGAGCTCTCTATAAGACCACACCCTGTAAGTGCCGCATTCAACAAACGAGTAGAAAAGACGCGCAGTGCCCCCAAAAAATGATGCCATAAGAGCCCAAAAATGCTAGCTCTAAATTAAGTGAATTTTTCACTATCCTTACAATTATGAGATGGATATATATACACTTTAACTTAATATACAAGCAATGCTGCATCAATCAGCTTAGTCATCATATCGCCTTGGGACAACAATGGCTCTTCTTCTTCTAGATTTTCTAACACCCCACCGAAGAGGCATTGTTGTCATTACCTTCTGCAAGTTATAATGTTATAATGTTTCAGACCAAGAAGGACCCTAGGATCCACTCATGGCTGGTCTACCTAACTGTGTTCGTAATTGTGTATTGTGCATGTCCTCCGTGGTGGCGGAGGGGACCTACAATTTTACGTGGGTTCCGAACCACAAGAACATAAGAACATAAGAAATTTTTATAGTGGGCACACTAGGGGCCACTTTGGCCCATCGAGGTGGCTCCACTATATAAAAACTACCTGTACATTGGCAACGACCAATTTTTACAAAACTAAATAATTATCAATTTAAAACTAATTAATTATCAATTTAAAACTAAAGATAGAATCTCTGGATCCAGAGGATCAAGTCATAATAGACTACTATCCGCAAATATGTTACACTCTATATCTATTTATAACCGACATGCAAATATATCAGATCCAAAGAATCCAGTCAATTTCATTACGGTATCCATCAATACCAGTACCTTGCCAACCAAAAATAAGTCACGGTCCATATCAATTGCGGACCAAGTCACAATTTACAACCTTATACATTACCATATATATACTTAGGAGGAAAAGTGTAGGTGTGGCTGTAAAGACTGTACAGTAATGTAGAAATGTGTGTGCACCCATTTTGGGTCTTCCATTTAAAGGTGTTTGTGGGGCAAGTGAAGATCATGAGTTTTTCAATACCTCACAGTACTACGGGGGGCACCGCTCGGCAGAGGAATCTCTTTAAATGGAGTGTGTAAGGACAGAAAGTATCCCCTAACCCAAGATGCTGCCTCCCTATATCCCACAACACTTGTAAAACTATGTTTTCTTAAATTTGTTCTACATCTTGGCTTAAATAATTTCATACTATGACCTCTAGTCTGGTTATTGTGATCTTTAATGAAAAGCGAATCAAAATCTATCTTATCCAACCCTTAATTTTACTGCCTTAAACTATACCCAATCTATCAACATATGCGTCCAATCGACTTTTAAAAATGTTTATAGACGTGCTACTAATTACTTCTACCGGCAAACTATTCCAGCTATTTACTATTCTATGCGTAAAAAAGTTTTTGGCAACTGCTGTCTCGAACTTACACCGGTTATTTCTAGTCCTATAATATTGAGATATTTCGAAAAAGCTATCTCTGTCTACGTTATCGAACCCATTCATAATTTTGAAAACCTGGATTAGATCACCCCTTAGCCTCCTAGTCTCGAGTGTAGTCAATTTTAACTCTTTAAGCCTATCCTCGTACGACTTCAACCTAAGCGACGGAATCATCTTAGTTGGTCGTCTTTGAACTCTTTCGATTTTGTCTATATCTTTGCGTATATGCGGATTCCAAAATTGGACCGCGTACTCCAAATGGGGTCTAACTAATGAGTTATAAAGAGAAACTATAATATCGCGCGATTTGTATTCAAAATTCCAAGCTATAAAACCTAACACTTTGTTCGCCTTATTGACCGCTGCTGTACTTTGTTTCGCTACTTTTAAATCACCAGTGACTATAACTCCTAAATCTTTTTCCTGCTCTACGCTTGTTAAATCTTTCCCTAACATACTATACGCAAAATTACCGTTACGCGAACCTATATGCAAAATTTTGCACTTATCGACGTTAAATCTCATTTGCCATGTGACTGACCAATCAACGATTTTATTCAGATCTTCCTGGATTTTACCTCTATCTTCGTCATTGACAGTGCTGGGCAGCGCAAACGAAAATTCACTTGCGCAAGCGCAAATGCGCAAACCCAAACCCATACCTTGCGCAAGCGCAAATGCGCAAACTTCTCGAAACTTGCGCTTGCCAAACGCAAACGCAAACTATTTATATATACAGGGTTTTCCAAAAAAATAAAAATAGGTGCGGTTTTTTTTGGGACACCCTGTATAAAATTAAATTTATAGTAAATCAAATCAAATCAAATCAAAAAACTTTATTAACAGACACACGATCCATAGATATATCAATAAAGAATAGATACAAAATTACAATGTTAAATAAATAATAATAAAAAAAAAAAGAAATTACAATATTACAAAAAAAACACTTCAAAGCTCCTCAGAGTCCTCTTCCAACTCCATCGTGAGCAGGTCCATGTTGCCCTTCAGGAACACAAACCTCTCAAAGTTCTCAGAGGTCAGGCTGGACCTCTTGGGCTTCATGATGTCAGACCCCTGGGTGTTGCCAAGGACGTCATAGGTGTGCGCCACAGGCACCTTAGCCCTGTTCAAAAATCAACTTTTTCTTATTTTCATAGGTTTCTGTACTTTTTCCCATGCTTTTTGACCTGAAAAGGCCGAAAATCACAACCATTTTGACCTAGGTTGTTGGGAAGCATTGCCGCATGGAGCTTTAAGTTTTCTGCCTTGAAATCGGCCAAAAGCACCAGTTCCGGGGTCCCTTGAATCATGTTTTGCACTATAACTTTTTATCTAAACAAGATAGAGCAACAAAATAGGCACCAAATTAAAGTGTTTTTAATCCTCTTTCTAACTTATACAATTATGATAGTCTTGGAACAAGAAATGGCACATTTGTACATACAAAGATTTCAGAAATATCACAAAATTCGTTTTCTCACACTCAAGGCAGACAAGGCGCCTTATTCATGACACAAATTTGAGATTAACATTTTGTCACAAGTCTAATCGATCAAGAAGTGAAAGCATTACATGATGATTAATTTCATAATGACATTTACACAGTCAGTTGTTGAGAGTTTGTTTCTTGAAGCTGTCAAAGCGGCGTCTGTTGAACTCCACAGCTTGAAGGAGATAGTCCCTTTGCTTGGCATCTGTTGTTATGACATTTGCAAAGTCACTCATCATCTTGACACCACGTTCAGCAATGTCATTCACCGCTTTCAGATTCTTAACATAGCCCAACGCTTTTCTGTAGTCCTCATTCTTTGGCCAAGACGTGACAGGTTCCAGAAGCCACTCGGATCCAATGTTCAGTGTGTCCAGCAGGAAATGTGATTCTGGGCCAATGAGATCAACCAGGGTGGTCTTAGCTGTGACTCTCTGGAATAGAGGCTTTCCTGTTCTGAAGCTGTCTGGTTTCTCAGTGGCATGTAACTGGGCAGCAATGTCGTGCTTCAATGTGTCACTCAATCTACTGCTGAACAGGGCAAATGGCACGACTTCCTGCGTCAGGTACCATTTGTGGTTTTCCATCTTATTAAGTACTGCATCAGCAAGCTCTGGGTCAGTTTTCTTGTACTTCAACATGTCCTGGATTAGACTTAGATCATTCACGGGAGCATCTGCAGCAGACATTGACATCATCCATACAGGAGTGTAGAACAGCGCAAGGAAGGTGTTGAGTCTTTCCAGCTTTGATACAGTGTCTTCGTCGTACTCAAGTTGATCTGCAAACATCAGCATTTTCATGGAGTACAGGTTTCTGGCCATCCATCTGGCCTGATGAATGGCGCCTGGTTGACTCCAGTGAATACCTCGAGGAGGCGTTCCTCCAAGAACAATGACTGTCAGTTCAGCCATTTCCCTGTAGTCGGCTCTTGGAAGCCTTTCTGCTGTTAGAATGTCTTGGAGTATTTCTTCACTGTTCTTCTTCTTTTCCTTCAGCCATTTGCTGTTGATAGCCAGCATCTTTGGGTTTTCCTTGGACAAGTCCGTCCAAACATCCTTCAGATGCTCAAACCAGGGATTATCTGGCCCCTTCACTTTCCCAAACAGCTTCTCCCAAACTGCTCCTACTAGGATTTCCAGGATGTGATGTCGACAGGCCAGATAAAACACCTTTTTGTTCAGCATTTTCTCTAGCAGTTTGGCAGCTCCTCTGTGAACTCCACTGTTACTGGATGTAGTGTCAGAAACAAGGGCAATAACATTATCCGTAAGTTCCCATGTCTCCAGTAAATCCATTGAAGCCTCAGCCTGAGCTGTGCCAGAAGAATTGTCGATGACAGGTACTCCCAATAACTTTCCTTCAGTGTATGAAGGTGGACCAGACACTAGCACAGCTAAAGTCTCTGAGGTACTTCCAGGTTCACTGCCCAAGACATCTTTGAGCAACTTTCCATCCCAGTGTAAGGCAGCGTACTGTGGGGGGTTTTCACAAAACTTGGACATGTGACTCTGGCTGATATTATACCTGGACAGCATTCTGTTGCGACGTGTTGTTGAGGTTGAGATGACGAAGTTATCCAGTCAGCCCCTCCAGCTTTCAAGGTGGCAGAAACCATGGCAGTAACTTGATTGTCTGATAAACCAAGACGATCAGCTGTATTGCAGATGACATCACATTCCATGACCTTCCTTGGAAACGTCAAAGTCACACTAGTCACAGTGTCTTGATGGTGAGAACATCCAGGACGAGGCTGATGGTAATCCATGTCCTCTGTGTTAGCGTCGTTGTCAGTTGAGTCACCCCAGGTAATGTCATCCACATGAACAACTGCCTCTTGTTCTGCTGCAGCTGTAAAATAGTACAACATGTTAAGACAGTAATTGTTAAGTACATGCTAAATATCGCAATGGAGTAAAACTTAAAACTTTTTGTAACGTTCAAAGTAATTAGTTTTACCTTGTTCTTGTCTATGCTGCAGTCTTTCATTCCTCGCTGCTTGCTGCAGGGATCTTGTCTCAAAAATCTTGTCATGACCAGACATATGACCTTTCCTCTCAGTCTTTTGGTCTTCGTAGAACCTGATATCCTCATCTTTCTTCTCTCTGGATAACAGTCTGTTGTTCTGTATTTCCTGGATTGCATCTGGAGCTCCTATATTGAACAGGCTGTCTAATTCCAGCACAAATGCTCCTCTTTTTCCTCCAGGGTTACTTGCTCTTCCTTTGCTTTTCACCAGAGCACGATGTTTCTCATGTAGTTTCATGAAGAGCTTCATTGCGTTGTACTTGGTCATTGTCTTGATCCTAGCCATCTGCCAGAATGGGATGATAGATTCAACTGTTTCATATGTAAGGTCTTGAACCATGGGCCTCCCTGCATTTTCCGGTAAATTCTGAAGATTAAGGAAATACTGGAACGCCTGTCTGTTGGTGGGAAGCTGGGAACCACTGATAAAAGCTGAAGGGTATCCAACCAGGAAAGTTTCAGTGAGAGATCTGGTAGATGGCCCAGTTGACACCTGCCTGTGGACAGTACGTGGAGGTTCTGAGATATCAACTGTGCGCCCACGGAGCTCCCTCAGCTCCTTGCTTAATGCCATTGTGAAGTTGTAACTTGTAGATGGTTTTCTAGATTCTGATTGAGTTTCTGTTGTTTCCTGAAAAATGATAGATAATTATTATTATTATTATTATTATTATTAATTATGATTTATTTATTATTATTATTATTATTATTATTATTATTATTATTATTATTATTTAGTAATTTTATGCTCTTTCATTTGATACCTAATTTGTTGCTCTATCTTGTTTAGATCAAAGTTAAAGTGCAAAACATAATTCAAGGGACCCCGGAATTGGCGCCTTGGCCGATTTCAAGGCAGAAAATTTAAAGCTCCATGCGGCAATGCTTCCCAACATCCTAGGTCAAAATAGTTGTGATTTCCGGCTTTTTCAGGTCAAAAAGCATGGGAAAATGTACAGAAACCTATGAAAATAAGAAAAAGTTGATTTTTGAACAGGCCTACACGCACCTCCCTGCAGGTTAGGACGGCCTTCTTCCTCTTGAGGTTGGAGGGCTCTATCCAGTGGCCAGTCATGCCCAGGAAGGAGCGGTTGTGGGCTGTCCAGCAGTCAGCGGTGGTGGCCACATAGTTGACCTCGTCCAGGATGGAGGTGAGCTCTGTCTTCCCTGCCTCGGCCTTCTTCTTGAGGTTCCTCATGTAGGTCCGCCTGGAGGGGAGCTTGAAGCTGGGGTTCAGGTACTTGAGGAACCTGGTGAAAGATGGGGACTCCGTGGTTTTGGCGGGCAACATCTCTTCAACCATGAACCTGTGGAGAAGTTGAAAATTAAATTCATTTTGAACATTTTCAATAAATGTATTTTAAAACATAAGTTACAAAAAAGATTAGGTATGATTGTAAGGAAAGTCTTTATCTTATCTTTACATTGAATTTTTATTCTTATATCATATAAATATTTGATATATTTAATAAATTATTTAAATTATTCTATTATTAGTGTATAAAATTAAGATTTATAATTATTATTTATTTACCTGTGCAAAAGGTCCTGGGCCTTGCTATTGTTGAAGGCGGCAGATCCAGCAAAGGAGGACTCTATGCTGGCCTGGCGCATTCTCTTGGAGCCAGAGTCCTTGGTGTCGCCAGAGAGGGACCGGCCGCGCTTGGACCCACCAGTGATGGCAGCGAGGAGGTCTTTGCTCTGGTTGGGGTGAACCTTGAAGAAAAAAATTATAAATTATATTGTAATGACAGTGATATACAACAGAAGTGTTTGAATTGAGACAAAGTATAATTTATTATTTAATATTTAATTATATTTTAATAAATAATAATTTCTAAAGTTAACTACTTATCAAGTTTTTTTAAAATTTTAAATTTATAAATAAACTTAAACTCACATGCTGGTAGTGGCTCTTGAGGGTGTACATGCTGATGGTGTTGAAGCTGACCTTGGCCTTGCACCTCTTACAGATGATGCTGCCCCTGTAGACCACCCTGTCCCTCTCAACCACCCTCTTCTTGCTGGTCAAAGGTCCAAAGAAGGTGTCCAGGTGGGGCCAGGGGTTGTTGAGGTCCTCTTCCTCCTGGTGAGGCTCTGAGCCATGGCTGGTCACGCTGCCGGCCGGGCTGGGGGCAGAGGTGGGACTGGACAGAGACTGGTGTCTGAGGCTGTCCATGGTTCACTAGTTATAGACAGTAGTTATGACTTATGAAGTTTCTAGAAGTTACTAGAGTAGTTAATAGTTTGAACTCTGAAATAAAATTAAAATCAACTAATCAAACAAACGTGTTTCACTAGCGTTGTTGGTATACTGAGTGCTCACTGCTGTCTGGCGGCGCCACCTGTCTGGCAGTCACGTTTTTATGGGCTAAATCCACTATTTTTAATATTTGTTTTTTTTTCACGTTTGCGCACAAGTTTGCGTTTGCGCAAGTATTTGCGCAAACGCAAATGCGCAAGTTTGCGCAAGAATTGGCGCAAACGCAAATGCGCAACCGAAATCACACTTGCGCAATTGCGCAATTTGCGTTTTGCGCAAGTGTTTGCGCAATTGCCCAGCACTGGTCATTAATCGCCCTACCACCCAGCTTCGTGTCATCCGCAAACTTTGAAACTGTACTGACTAGGCCGACATCTAAATCGTTAATATATATAAGAAAAAGCAAGGGGTTCAATACAGAACCCTGAGGAACGCCACTCGCTACATTAGCCCAACACGACTCTGCTCCATCAACGACCACCCTCTGTTTCCTACCTCGCAACCACTCTTCTATCCAATTTATTACTACACCCCTGATTCCATGAGCCTTAGTTTTCTCAGTGAGTCTTTTGTGCGGTACGGTGTCAAACGCTTTTTGAAAATCTAAATACACTACATCAACCGCCCGATGACTATCGTAAACGTCAACCACGCTTTGAAAAAAATTCTAAAAGATTAGTTAAGCAAGATTTGTTTCGCCTAAAACCGTGCTGCGTATTTCTAACTAAGTTGTGCAATTCTAAGTGTTCGACTATACGATCCCTAATTATTGATTCCAGTAGCTTACCTACAACAGACGTTAAACTGATTGGCCTATAATTTCCCGCCGCACCTTTATCGCCTTTCTTAAAGATAGGTGTTACGTTTGCTAACTTGAAATTATCTGGTACGCACCTCTCAGAAATAGACGCATTAAAAATATTTGTTAGCGGCACAACAATGCTATCTTTTAATTCTTTTAGTTGTATGGGATATATGGAATCCGGCCCTGGTGATTTACGCGTTTTCATTTTATCAATATAGCGCATTAACTCCCCTTCACTAACCACAATATTATTCAAAATATTACCATTATCAAAAGGTATTATGTCTATGACCGTAGGGATATTCGTTACATCTTCTATAGTAAAAACTAACGTAAAAAATTCGTTTAGCAAGGTAGCCATTTCCTTGTTTTCAGAAACTAGATCCCCGTTAACATTTTTCAACGGCCCCAAGACACTTTTTACTGGATTTCTATTGTTGACGTATTGAAAGAATCGCTTGGGGTTTTCTTTACCGTCACGAGCTATGGAGATTTCAATTCGCGCTTGGACTTTTTTATTACACTTTTCGCTTCACGCCTTAGAGATATGTAGTTGTTTCGTAACCACAAATTGTCTTTATCGCACTTATGTAGCCTATAAGCCCTATCTCTACTCTTTATAATGTCTCCTACTCTAGAAGTAAACCAGAAGGGCTTGTTGTTTACTTTCGCACGCTTAATTTTGTACGGTACACATTCCTCATTTATAGTCTTAAATACTGTTTCGAACGATTCCCACATTAGTTTTGCGTTGGAGATCCCCATTACGTTTTCCCAATTGACGTGTGACAATTCATTTCGAAATTTACAAAAGTCTGCGTGCTGGAAGTTAGGAATTTTAGTCGAGTTAGTTGGTTTCGAGTGACTTACTGAGAGGACAAACTCTACCGTAGTTATTACTAAATCCAAAATACTGTCCAACCTCGTAGGTCCCCCAACCTTTTGAATAAGAAAGCTATCCTCGAGAAAATTAACTAAACGATTACCTTCCGCGTCTCCCTGCATTGTATCGTAATTCACGTTGGCGTATTTAAAGTCACCCATAACTAAAGCTTGCTCACTACCGATTATTCTCTTTAGTTCACGATATAACGCTTCGTCTGTATCAGCTATCTGATTAAGGGGCCTATATATAACCGCAACAAGAAGTTTGAAATCGTTCAATTTAAGTTCTGCTATAGTCGAATCTATCGGTTCTGGAATTGTGTGCTTTACTTCTATAACGTTCGCAATATTATCTTTGATATACAACATAACACCGCCTCCTCGCCTACCTATTCTGTTTTTAACAAAAAATCTATAACCCTTAATTTGATACTCCCCTACAAAGTCACGTGTTTCAGTGCTAAGCCACGATTCATTTATCGCAATTAAATCATAGTCTTTACACGCAATTAAAGAAAAAAATTCGTTTATTTTATTTCGTAGTCTACGAGCATTTAAGGATAGAACCTTCAAATTGTTTGTAATCGTGACACCTTAGCGAGCGCAGGGGAAATTTGTGGAATCTACGCTGGGACCGTTCGAGTTACGGCAGCCTGAAAAGAAGAGACAGTATTATGAAATAGTCTTCCTAAACGCACAGCTCCAACGTCATTAAGATGAAGTCCATCTCCGAGGAACAAGTCCCTCCTGCCGTAGAAACTGTTCCAAAAATTTGCAAAATGCACTCCTTCCTGTTGGCAAAGAGACTTTAGGTCATTGTTAATATAGGTCGCCTTGCTGTAGAAATCGTTACGTTGGATAATTCGAGGAAGTATACCTGTTAAAACAATCTTATTAGGTTTTTCCTTTAATCGCTCTAGTAAGTCCTTGTACCTAGCCAGCAGTTCTTCCGATCTAGAATTTAAAACGTTATTAGTACCGACATGAATAACATACGTTGTGTCCTCGGAGGTACCGTCTGTAAAATGGTCAACACTATTAATTATATCCTCCACCCTTGTACCAGGGTAGCAGTAACGGCGCCTTCGACGAGGGTTTCTCCCACAGAATTCCTCGAGCTGCCCTCGAACAATGGAATCGCCAACGAGTCGTATTTCCGGTTCATCAGCATCATCGAAACCTAAAACAGAAAACTTATTGTTTGTTATTACTGGTAGACATGTATTAGGTTTTCTCAATGGGGCTCCATTACGCACTCGAACGAAGGGTTGGGAACTAGGGGAAGAGAGAGGGCTATTAGTACTATTTATATTGTTAGTAGAAACTGAGGCTGTAACTCAAATTTTTCATCTTGACTATCCGTATTTTTGCTGATTTCTAAAGCATAGAGTTTTTGTGTAGGTCTCTTTAATTTTCCTCCTGAAGTCTTTACCAGTGCCGACCTAACTAAATTGTCTTTGCCAACAAACAACTCTTCAATTATGCCAAACTTCCAGCATTGCCTTGGTCTTTCATTCCCAATCATTACCACTTCTCCCACCTTGATACAATTTACAGTGGAGCCCTTTACATTGCCTGACGGGTAATAATTGAATTCTGGCAAGTATTCTATCTGCCACTTCTTCCATAACTGATCTTGTAGCTCTTCAAGGTACTTGAACCTTCCGGTTAACTCCTCTTGAGTGCTCTGGATAGGCTGTAAGTCTTCTGGCAAACTGGGCTTCATGTTAATCGTTTACTACAAAGAAAATGATTTGGTGTCAGTTGCTCTGCATATATATATATATATATATACACAAATTATACATATATAATATATATATATATAATATATATATATATATATATATATATATATATATTATATATTATATATATATATATATATATATATACGGGAGAAAATGCTACTATCAACATCTCCCGACGGAACCAAAGAACAAAGGACAAAGTTTAAATGACAATAGGAATAACAATAACAATAAGAATAGGAACACAATAAGCAAACAAACAAAAATTTCAACATCGCAGACACAATACGGCTGCTAAATGTCATTCAACGCATGCAGTTGACACAGCTTGTCATAAGGCTCGATTGAGAGATTACAGTAATTCAGCCTTTATTACACAAAAAACTTCAACAACATAATTCTGAAACAGAAAAATATAACATTAGATACAGTAGCGGATAAAAATAATAATACACCTTTAAACAGATAACATCAGATACTCTATACCGAAATCACCACATTCTCCCACACATGGAAAAGTAACTATATAGAATAATAGTAAATGCTAAATGTAATTATAAATTCAGGCGATTCGGTTGGCGCCTCACAAGTTGAGACCTGCGCAGTGCAATCAGTTCTGGTACTGGAACGTGATCGGTCTGTTCACCGGCGGGCAAGCAGTATTGGACGGCATCTTCAATAACGATAGGTTCCTCAGGACAGTCCGTAGGCTCGTTACTACTCTGTGGCTGCGGTTGGTCGTGAGAATCTGGATGAGGCGTGACAGAGTGTTCAGAGCGTGTAGATTCAGACGATGAAATGCCGCGTGGTGCTAGGTCTCTCACTGACACAGTACTCTCTTTACCGTTAGCCAGGCGTATATGGGCATAATGAGGATTTGCTTCAAGAGCTTCCGCTTCCACGACCAGAGGATCGTATTTAGAACTACGCACATATTGCTTAAGGAAAACCTTGCTGCCAGGAAAGGAGAGCCAGGAAGGTACAGTACAACCTGTAGAAGAACGCCTAGCATAGGTAAACAGACGCTCATGAGGTGTACAATTAGTAAACGTATACAACAATGATCGCACCGAGTGGAGAGCATCAGTAAGAACGAGTTCCCAGCTGTTAACAGGCAAATTGCGAGATTTTAGGGCTAATATTATCGTCTTCCATATTATGCCTGTGGTGCCGCGTTTGTTAGCGGGCTAAATAAAGTAAAGGCCAATTTGAGGCTTTATTCAACATAAACATAGCATAGATCTGAAACACAGAAAACAATAATTAGTAAAGACTTGTTACACAGAAAACAATAATTAGTAAAGACTCATTACATTCCTCTCTTCTTTTATAATACGTGATACATTGCACGGTAAGAAACAAAACGACAAGTTCAAGATATTTTGGAAGAAAGAAGAGTCTACAAGTTTAGGCGTTGAGCTGGGTATCTGCTTCGAGTGCTTCTTCTCAGAGGGGGACTCGTCTCGGAGGTTACTGACACAGGTGGGCCTCTCTCGACTTCGACTGGAGTCGCTTCGACGGGAGCTGTTGGGACCGTGTGTCGGCGGATCTCAGCGGGTTCTGAGTCGTCCGTTAGCGGGGTGGAATTGATTGGCGGACTGGGTACGGGGGTTCATAGTGATTCGTGTCATCCGTATTGCTACGTCCCGCCGGTGCCAGGTCCCTGATGGATACGGTATCTTCTCTCCCATTCGGATGCCGTATAAACGCGTAGTTGGGGTTTGCCTCAATTAACTCAACTTCCTCGACGAGGGGGTCGTTCTTGGATCGGCGAATGAATTGGCGAAGGAGTACAGTTCCCGGAGAAGACAGCCACGTCGGTAGTGCAGAACCGGTAGAAGTACGCCGCGGGTGCGTGAATAGACGCTCGTGAGGAGTTTCGTTCGTGGCCGTACACAGCAGCGATCTAATCGAGTGCAGCGCGTCTGGTAGGACGGACTCCCATTGCGACATCGGCAACCCGCGATCTTCTATGGCTAGTTTGATGGTGTTCATGATGATTCCATTGTAACGTTCGCATTGCCCGTTTCCTTGGGGGTGATACGGCGTTGTGCGACTAGTCGCGATACCATGTTTAGTTAGGAACAGTTTTAGTTCCGAAGACATAAACGATGTCCCTCGATCTGTGTGGATGTAAGAGGGAGTTCCGAAGGTAGAAAATAACTCGGTGAGACGGGCGATAACGGTTGACGTGTTCGTATCACGGCACGGGAAGGCAAAAGGAAAGCGTGAATACTCGTCGATTACTGTTAGGATGTAAGGTCGCGAAGTTGCGCTCGGAAGCGGGCCTTTAAAGTCGATGTTAAGTCGGTCAAACGGGGACATGGCCCGTATTAAGTGACTAACTTCTGGTTTATAGTACTGTGGCTTACATTTAGCGCATGTTTGGCATTCCGACGTACTCGTTTGATGTCATCCACTGAGAATGGTAGGTTCCTAGCTCTCACAAAATGAGTCATTCGGCGGACTCCTGGGTGTATCAGATTAACATGCAGCTGGGCGAGGGATATTCTTGGAGTAGCAGCGCAAAAGGATCGCGACAATGCGTCTGCGGCTCGGTTCTCGGGGCCCGGTCTGTATTTTATTGTGAATGAGTAGCCGGCTAGTTCTACACGCCAACGGAGAATCTTATCGTTCTTAATACGACCAGTAGCTTTTCCATCGAACATGAAAGATACGCTCCGCTGGTCGGTGACGACAGTAAAGTGTCGATAAGCTAAGAAGTGCTTCCACTTGCGAATGGATTCGATTACAGCGTATGCCTCCTTTTCAACGATGTGATGGCGACGTTCTGTGTTATTCAGAGCGCGAGAAAAGAACGCCACCGGGCGGCCGTTCTGGGTGAGGGTGGCTCCGATTGCTGAAGAGGAAGCGTCCGTCTCCACAGTGAACGGCAGTTCTTCATCGATTGAACCGACGACAGCTTTCGAGATATCATCTTTGAGTGTTTGGATCGTTGATACTTCCTCGCGAGTTAATGGGAATGATGAAACGTTGAGCAGAGGTTTGATCTTGAGGGAATAGTTCTGAATCCATTTAGCATAGTATGCGAATAGTCCGATTACGCGTTGTAGAGACGACTTGTTGCGAGGAGTTTGAAGTTCTTGTAGTGGCCGGAGGCGTTCGGGATCGGGCCGCAATACGCCATGAGAGATAGAATATCCGAGCAGGTGCACTGATGTCATCGAAAGCTTGCATTTTTCCTTGTTTAGACTCAGATTTACTCGTTTAGCGGCTTCCCAGAAATGTCGAAGGTTCTCATCGTGCTCTTCCCAAGTGGTTCCGCAGATGGTGAGATCGTCGAGGTAGGCGTATGTTGATGATAAGTTGTTCGAGGATATGAATTCGTTCATGACGCGCTGGAAGGCCGCGGCTCCGTTAGTTACTCCCATAGGGATCCTTCTGAATTGGTATAGATTTCCGTCAGCCTCGAATGCTGTGAAAGGTCGTTCAGACGGATCGATTTCTACCTGGTAGTATGCGCTTGACAGATCAATTACGCTGTAGTATTTGTGTTGTGAGACTTTGTTGGCTATATCATCGATTCGCGGAAGAGGATATGCATCTAGCATGGTAAATCGGTTGACGGTTTGAGAGAAATCGATTACCATGCGTTTTTTTTTGTTTCGGTAGATGTGATGACTACTTGAGCACGCCAGGGTGAGTTACTGGGTTCAATTATCTCATCCCTGAGTAGCTTTTCGATTTCTTTCCCAATGAAAATTTTGTCCTCAGAGCAAAATCGTCTGGACTTCGTGGCGATGGGACGACAATCGGCAGTTAAGTTGCCGAATAGTGGTGGGGCTGAAATTCTTGATCGAGTAAGGCCGCATATATGGAGTGCTGGCTCCGGACCTCCGAAATTGATGTTCAATTCCTTGTGTCTGATTAAGAATGGGGTACCGAGTATTATGTCAGCGCACAGATCCGACAAGACGGATAGTTCGAGCTTTTCGTAGTCGCGGTCTCCCATCGTAACCTTCACTGTACATCGACCTGAGATGGCTGCGGATAGATTAGGCGAAGCCATTGATACGACGCCCGAGTGCGGAAGAATGGGCAGCTCTAAGTGTTTGGCTAGATCCTCACGAATGAAGTTGTCCGAGCTGCCAGTATCCAACAAGGCGAGACACGAACGGCCGTTGACGAGGATATCGACTGTTGAGTTGGTAGGCATGGAGGAGCTACACGATAGAGTGGTACTAATGGTCGCTAATGCTGCGGCTGAATGAGACGCTGTGGTTTTATCCTGTTTTTGACGTGCCGAGGAAGTACTTGAGCGGCAGACTTTGGCCCAGTGGCCGGTCTTTTCACATTTCGCACAGATAGAATCCTTTGCGGACACCTGCTTCGTGGGTGGCGTCGAGACCCGCAGAAGAAGCACAGAGCGGCTTTGTTGTCGAAATTCGTAGCGGCTGAAGAGTTTGGGAGATCGTCTCCTTGGACGCAGGCAGGCCGGGCAGAGTCAGTAGTCGGCGACGGTTCGTGGCGAGAGCCAGTGGCTGCAACAGCACCGTAATGAGTGAGGTACGATTCTGAGTTTTTCTGGGCCTGATCTAATGTTCGAGCCTGGACGATAGCCTTTTCCAGTGAGAGTGTGTCATTTTCGAGTAAGCGGGTGCGGATGGCGCTATCTCTAATTCCTCGGATGAAAGCGTCTCTCACAGATGAACTCCTGTTTTCGTCGGCGGAAACCGATTTGAAGTTGCAGTCATTGGCTAGTTGTTGAAGAATTTGCAAGTACTCATCGAGGGTTTCCTCGGGCTTTTGGTGACGGGTGGACAACAGGTGGCGACGCATACCTCGTTTGGCTTCTTGACGTAGGTGGCCTCTAAGGCTGCCATGGCATTCTCATAAGTAGAGCAGTCTTGAATGATATCAGCGACATCGGGGCCGATATGTATGAATAGAACCTCCAATTTATTGGGGTTGTGTTCGGCGATAGTACTCAAGAAATATTTGAATCCGCGCGACCATAATTTCCATAGTTTCCCAGCTTGGGGAGAATTCGGAGAAGTAATAAATTTATCCGGGCGAATCACCTTCTCCATGATATAGTAAGATTACTGGATGAATATTTGCTTGCTGTATCTGAAAGGCCGACTGAATGGCTGATTGAAATGTTGAATAAATTGTGGTGCCGCGTTTGTTAGCGGGCTAAAGATAAAGTAAAGGCCAATTTGAGGCTTTATTCAACATAAACATAGCATAGATCTGAAACACAGAAAACAATAATTAGTAAAGACTTGTTACACAGAAAACAATAATTAGTAAAGACTTGTTACACAGAAAACAATAATTAGTAAAGACTTGTTACACAGAAAACAATAATTAGTAAAGACTTGTTACACAGAAAACAATAATTAGTAAAGACTCATTACAATGCCATTATATCTCTCACATTGTCCGTTACCCTGTAGGTTGTAGGGAGTTGTTCTGCTAGAGGCAATGCCACGAGAGTGTAAAAAGTTCTTTAGCTCTTGAGCCATAAATGCAGTACCCCTGTCCGAATGTACGTAAGCAGGCATACCGAACAATGCAAATATTTGATAGAGACAACGAATTACAGTTTGAGAGGAGACATCCTTGCAAGCAAAAGCGAACGGGTAACGGGAATATTCATCAATAATAGTAAGTAAATACTTGTTAGGAGAAACTGACGGTACAGGACCCTTAAAATCCATTGAAAGCCGCTCGAACGGTTGAGTAGCCTTTATTATAGGCGTTAAGTTAGGCTTGTGAAATCTCGGTTTGCACTCGGAACAGACCTGGCAGGCTGCAGTGGTACGCCGCACTTCTTCAACAGAAAATGGAAGGTTACGCGATCTGACAAAATGATACATCCTAGTGACACCGGGATGACACAGGTCGTTCTGAAGTTTAGTTAGTACATTAGAGTCCACAGCAGAGCAAAACACGCGTGAGAGTGCATCAGCCGCTACATTATCACGTCCAGGACGATACTGAATGTCAAAATCAAAGCATGCCAATTCCAATCTCCAACGTAGAATTTTATCATTTTTTATCTTACTGTTGTGTTTTTGATCCAGCATGAACGAAACAGATTTTTGGTCAGTGATGAGAGTAAAGTATCTGCCAGCTAAATAATGTTTCCATTTACGGAGTGCCTCTATATAGCCAAAGCCTCTTTTTCAACAGCCGGATAGTTTCGCTCATTGTTATTCAACGATTTCGAGAAAAGGGCAACCGGTTTTCCTTCTTGGCTCAAGGTAGCTGCCAGACCAGAATCAGATGCATCGGTTTCTACAACAAGAGGTATGTCGTCTCTGATAGTTTGAACAACAGACTGCAATATATCATGCTTCAGGTTAGAAAAAGCTAGTTTAGCATCCTCACACAATGGAAAAAATTTGGCCTCAGCCAATGATCTAATTTTAATCGAGTAGTTTCGGATCCACTGAGAGTAATAATAAAGTAGCCCCATAACACGCTTCAGAGCTTTAGCATCATGAGGAACGGGAAGATCCATTAGGGGCTGTAGACGGTCAGGATCGGGCCTGATACTACCATCAGATATAAGGTAACCAAGTAATTTAATAGATGTAACGGAGAAAACACTTTTCGTCATGTTGAGAGTCAAGCCAAACTCATCGGCAGCATTCATAAATCGTTTCAGATTCCGATCGTGCTCGTCCTTCGTCATGCAGTGCCGGCCTTAGGGGTGTGCGAACCGTGCGGTCGCACAGGGCCCGCAACTTAGGGGGGCCCGAAAATTTCACAGAAATTTACCACCGACGTCAGAGTGCCAAAATTGGTGTAAATTAATGTAATTTATTTTTTTATTTTCAGATCACCGATCCATCATGGCCTTAATGATTGCATTATGATAGTTTAAATATTTGATAATAATAAAGTAATAAGTAGTAATAATAGTAAAGGTTGTTGGTCTGTTGGTATTCTGTTACAGGTGCACTTGTATAGTTAAATTTTACTTGTTGTACTTGTTAACAATCTACTAAAATAAAATGATTAGCAATGAAAAACAATTTGACTTGTGTAATGGGGGGCCCGTACAGTGTACTCTGCACAGGGCCCGAAATATCCTAAGGCCGGCGCTGCGTCATGCCACATATAGTGATGTCATCCAGGTAAGCAAAGGTATCTGTCAACTGATAACGGGATACAAAATCGTCCATGATTCTTTGAAAACATGCTACACCATTCTTAACACCGAATGGAATATGACAGAATTCATACAGTTTTGAACCTGATTGGAAGGCTGTCATAGGTTTGTCATTATCACTTATAGGAATTTGATGATACGCGCTAGTTAGGTCAATAGTACTGTAATAGCGATACTGAGAAATTTTACCGACGAGGTTGTCCACTCGAGGTAGAGGGTAAGCGTCAAGGTATGTGTATTTGTTAATTGTCTGGGAATAGTCTATTACCATTCTCTTCTTACGAATTTCTCCACTCACAACAAACGCTTGTGCTCGCCATGAAGAAGTGCTAGGTTGAATAATGCCTTCTCTCACTAGGCGGTCGGTCTCGGCCGCAATGAACTTCTCATCGTCGGGAGAACATCTAGATTTCGTTGCAATAGGAGTGCAATCTTCAGATAGATTGCTGAATAGCGACGGAGAGCTTGTTTTAACAGAAGCCAGCTCACAGATGTTGAGGGATGGTTTACTTCCTCCAAATTTAACGTTGACGTCTTCATGTAAGGACAGGAAGTCATGACCAAGGACAACGTCAGCACACACAGATTCTCCATTAGGAGGAGGTTCGATTCAGGATACTCCAATCCCCTCACTATTAGGGTTGCCTTACAGAATTCCTTAATTGCGGAACTGAATGAGGTAGACGCCATATGTACACTGCTGGAACACGGATACTGTTTTAAGTTCAATTTATGCGCCGTTTCTTGAGATATAAAACTGTGAACTACCTGTATCCGACTAAAGCATTTAACAAATGTCCATCGACCGTGATATACATATATACTCGATTTAGATAAACACGATGGAGTGGCCGCTGATATAGACGCCAGAACTGAACTATCCATTGTAGCCGAAGCACTGACAGCCGCAGAACGGCACACCTTCATGAAATGACCCTTCTTCTGGCATCTATTACACACTGCATCACGGGCAGGACACCTACTGCGTGGATGGCGACGGTTCCCGCAAAAGTAGCACTTCTGATCAGCTTTAACGGTTGTGACTATAACTGAAGTATCACTAGTATTAACTGATGAGTCATGGTCCTGCATATCAGGGTTACCCTTTGATTGAATAGAGGTCGAGGCTGCAAGTTGAGAAGGCAGTTCAGAATAACAATCAGCATTGCGCTGGGCTAATTCTAATGCTCGCGCTTGGTCGATAGCAGATGAGAAGTCCAGCTTCTTGTTTTCTAGAAGTCGTTGTCTGATTGAAGTTGACAAGAGACCGTTAATGAAAGCGTCGCGAGTATACTCTTCTTGATGTTGCTTGGCAGTTACAGCTGTAAAGTTACAATCAACAGTCAGTTTCTTCAGAGTTCGAACATAGTCGTCGATAGATTCGTCGGGTAGCTGGCGCCTGCTGGCAAGGAGGTGCCGAGCAAAAACCTCATTCTTTGGCTTAATATACGTAGCGTGTAGAAGTTCAATGGCTTCATCATAGGTCTGACACTGAAAAATGTACTCAAATACATTATGTGAAATATAATTGATGAGTATGTCTAACTTCCTAGGAGTAGTGCCAGTAGCAGATGCAGCGTCAGCAGAGGCAGTGCCAGTTACTGCAGTAGTAGTAGTGGTGATGGTCCCGATGAAGTTTGTGAAGGTTCGGAACCAGTGTTTCCACAGTTGGGCTCCATCCGGTGTGTTTGGACTGGCATCAAAACGTTCAGGGCGCAAAATCCGATCCATGCTTCAGATAATTTTGTGTAATAAATTGTCATAAGGCTCCATTGAGAGATTACAGTAATTCAGCCTTTATTACATAAAAAACTTCAACAACATAATTCTGAAACAGAAAAATATAACATTAGATACAGTAGCGGATAAAAATAATAATACACCTTTAAACAGATAACATCAGATACTCTATACCGAAATCACCACACAGCTGGAAACCCCCGAGCCAAACCGCTTCTGGGCAAGAAGCTACCAGAACAGATAGGCGGGAACGGATCTCTCTCGGAGGATCATAGGGCAACGAAACAAGCAATATCGAGGGAAAACAAACTTAAAATGCCCAAGGGGCAACGAAAACCAAAGAATAATATTGTCCTGGCTAATATTCAAGGAATAAGACCAAACCAATCACGCAGCAAAGTTTCGTACCTGAAAGGATTTATGGACGAAAGAAGGGCGGACATCGCATGCCTCACAGAAACTAATCTTAAGAATTGTCAAGGAAATTGTGAAAACTGCGAACATTGTATTGATAAGAAAGAGATAATATAGAGGGCTTCAACTTACTAAGAGCGGATAGAACAACGAGACATAAAGGTGGTTGTACTATATATGTACATGAAGGTCATATGACAGAGACGATAATAAGTAAATCAAACAGCTTAGTGGAACTCCTAGCAGTGAAAATAAAAAACTAAACGTGATACTAATAGTCATCTATAGACCTCCAAACACCCAAACCGAAAAATTCTCGGAGGCCATTGATGACATCAGAAAGCTAACAAAGGCCATAAACCAACCCTCCATCCCCCAGTATAATGATCTGCGGAGACTTTAACTTCCCATTTATAAAATACAAAAAGGTGGATAGGGATATATATATATATATATATATATATATATATATATATATACATTCAACTGCAAAGAACACGCAGTATAAATAACGTAAAGAACGACGCTTGTATAGGAGATATTCCGCGCAAGACGAGAAAGAGAAAACAACAAATGAAAAAATGAAGTACCACCTGGGAATCGAACCCGTCGCGAAGATTCCCAGGTGGTACTTCATTTTTTCATTTGTTGTTTTCTCTTTCTCGTCTTGCGCGGAATATCTCCTATACAAGCGTCGTTCTTTACGATAATATATATATATATGATGAATAAAACCACGAAGGAAAGGAAACACAAAATGGTGCTCAAGCGCTTTCGTCTAATGACATCCTCAGGAACACTGAAGTACATAAAAGGGTAACAGCCTATATATATAGGCTGTTACCCTTTTATGTACTTCAGTGTTCCTGAGGATGTCATTAGACGAAAGCGCTTGAGCACCATTTTGTGTTTCCTTTCCTTCGTGGTTTTATTCATCGTAAATATTTTTCACGTGTTACTTTCGTGAAATAATTTTCATATATATATATATATACCAGGAGAAGGGGGGGGGCACAAGAGAAGACCAGGAGCAAGCAAAAATGTTGATGACTCTCACAACTGAGTTTATGCTGACCAAAATGCCAGAAAAAATAACTGCTTAGATCTGGTATTCATGAATAACACGAACTTGATTGCTGATATAAAAATAACCCCCAACCATTATCTCAGACCACAGCTTAATCGAGATATCAACAAAAATGACGACAACATTAAAAGACAATACACATATTGAGGAATGTTATTTATTTATTTGTTGGGTTCAAAATCCCAGCTGAGCCGTGAACGGCCAAGTTCTAAAGGGCCAGTTCAACCTACAGCCCAAGTTAAGCTAAAATTAAAAACTTACGGACTTGAGGTCCTATTAGGTCCTACCTCAGGGTTGCTGACTTGATGTGGGCCTACCTTAGGCCTCAGTTGCATGAATTTAAGATAAAAACAAAAGGGGCACTATTTATGGTCTTCTTTCTCAACCTTGCAACAACAACACAACCTGGACTATTGCACGATGCAACAATCTTGTATCTAAACAACCAAACTGAATTGCAAGAGAGCTCTCTATAAGACCACACCCTGTAAGTACGGCATTCCACAAACGAGTAGAAAGGACGCGCAGCGCCCCAAAATTATGCCACCAGAGTGCCCAAACAATGATGCCACAAGAGCCCAAACATGCTAGCTCTAAATTAAGTGAATTTTTCACTAACCTTACAACTATGAGATGGATATATATACACCTTAACTTAATATATACAAGCAATGCTGCATCAATCAGCTTAGTCATCATATCGCCTTGGGACAACAATGGTTCTTCCTCTTCTAGATTTTCTAACACTCCCCACCGAAGAGGCATTGTTGTCATTACCTTCTGCAAGGTTAGCCAAGCCTTCTCCATGAGGATGTAACTCAAATGTTTCATCTTGACTATCTGTGTTTTTGCTGATTTCTAAAGCATAGAGTTTTTGTATAGGTCTCTTTAACCTTCCTCCTGAAGTCTTTACCAGTGCAGACCTAACTAAATTGTCTTTGCCAACAAACAACTCTTCAATTATGCCAAGCTTCCAGCATTGCCTTGGTCTTTCATCCCCAATCATTACCACTTCTCCCACCTTGATACAATTTGCATTGGAGCCCTTTACCTTGCCTGATGGGTAATAATTGAGTTCTGGCAAGTATTCCATCTGCCACCTCTTCCATAACTGATCTTGTAGCTCTTCAAGGTACCTGAACCGTCTGGTTAACTCTCCTTGAGTGCTCTGGATAGGCTGCAAGTCTTCTGGCACACTGGGGCTTGATGTTAATCGTTTACCACAAAGAAAATGATTTGGTGTCAATGGCTCTGCATCCTGCATACTGTTATAAACAAAAGTGATAGGCCTACTGTTCACCATTGTTTCTACTTCACATAAAACAGTGCAGAATTCTTCTTTGCTCAAATGAGCATTAGCTAAAAGTTTCTTTAATGGACACTTTACACTTCTCACTAGCCTTTCCCAAAATCCTCCCCACCATGGTGCTCTTTCAACAATAAACTCCCACTGTACCCCTTGGTGTGAAAGGTAGGATTGGAATCCTTCCTCTTTTAGCAAGGACCAAACTTCTTGAAGTTCCTTTGGAACCTTTTTGAAGGTTTTTGCATTATCCGATATGATTTTATTTGGGAAACCCCTTCTGTTCACAAACCTTTTAAAGGCCAAAAGAAATACATCACTACTTAAGTTGCTTACCAACTCCAAATGGATTGCTCTGGTGGTAGCACATGTGAAAAGACATATATAACCTTTGTTAGACTCCCCTTGCTCATACACATAGACTGGACCTGCGAAGTCTACTCCCACTACATCAAATGGGGCAGTATAGACACACCGTTCTCTTGGAAGTGGAGCCACCTTTTCATAATAAGGCTTTGCACTCCAACGCTTGCAAACCACACATTTATGCAAGACTTTTTTTACTACTTGTCTAATTTTGGGAATCCAAAACTGTTGTCTGATCTCTATTATCACTTCTCTAACTCCAGCATGTAACAGCTTATGATGAGTATCCAGGATCAAAAGGTCCACAAAGTGCCCCCCAGAAGGTAACAAAATTGGATGTCTTTTCTCCTCTGGAAGCCCAGAAAACTGTAGTCTACCTCCTACTCTCAATAAATCCTGATCCAAAAACACATCCAAACCCTTGAGAGCAGAATGTGTTGGTAGAACCTGTAATGGATGGCTGGTGAGCAATTCCCTCTCTTCACCAAATTTTTCCTTCTGCACATATACCACCCAGTATTTCCTGGCTTGCTGAATCTCCTTACTGTTCAGAATTCCTTCCCTTTTTGTTTCTCCCTTAATATTGTTGGTAAATCTACATACCCATGCTGTCACTCTTAACAACCTTTTCAGACTGCTAATGTCCTCAAGCCTCAATATGGGGTCCTGCTGCATAACTTGACAACTGTTCACAGTGCATTTTCTCACTTCACTCACCCATGCTTCTTTAGCATGGCATCCTCCTACAATAGGCTGATTAGAAGGCCAGTTTTCACTTCCAAGTTTTAGCCACTCTGGCCCATTCCACCACAAACTTGACTGTGCAAGATCTTTCACTGAAATTCCTCGTGTTGGTAAATCAGCGGGGTTTTGGGTGCCTGGACAATGCTTCCATTGCTTGGGATCTGTGTGCGCTTGAATTTCCTCCACCCTGTTGGCAACAAATGGTTTCCATTTCCTTGCCTGGCTTCTTAACCAGTGCCAAACTATAGTGGAGTCTGTCCAATAATAGCTTGGAATTTCATAGAGGGCCAAAGACTTTTGCACTGTAACTGCAAGCCGACTAGCAATAACTGCACCCATCAATTCCAACCTTGGAACAGAAAGCCTTTTCAAAGGTGCTACTCTGCTCTTTGCAGCAACCAACCTGCAACTTACTTCCTCTTGCAATGCGCCTCTTATATAAATACAAGTTGCATAGGCTTCCTCACTTGCATCACAAAAGATGTGCAGCTCCAAATTGTCTGGACTATTGTTCAACTCTCCAAAGTACCAGCTTGGGATTTCAATGTCTCCAAGATGTGCCAATTCTTTGAACCAATATTTCCACCTTACCACCATATGATCAGGTAACTCTTGGTCCCACCCAAGTCTAATTTCCCAGAGGCTCTGAAACGAAATTTTTTACTTTATCACAAATGGAGCCAGGAATCCAAGAGGATCAAAGACCCTCGAAGCCAAACTAAGAGCTGTACGTTTTGTCCACCTTGTCTCATTCTCAGCCAGCTCTACTAAAGATTTCCCATTGAAGGTAAACAAATCATCTCCTTGCTGCCAAACAATGCCTAGCACTTTTGCGTCTATTGCCCACAACTCCTTAATACCAGAATCCTCAATACTTTCTGCTGCATCAGGTACTACACAGGACTGACTCATAAACTCTTGTAATTGAGAATGATTGGTCTGCTATTTTCTAAGCTCCATGCCAGCCTCCCTCATTATAGCTCTAGCCTCCATGAATATCTGTTTAGCCATTTCTGTATTAGCCACGGAACACAGCAAATCATCAACATAAAAATTTTTCCTTATGTGTTCAATAGTGTTAGGATAGACTTCATAATATTTCTTAAAATGGTACTGCATAGTAGCTGCCAACAGAAATGGACTAGAGCTGAGGCCAAACAACACTGACTTCATTCTATATGCTTGAATCTTAGGTTCATTTTCCAACAAGTCTTTCGTATCCACCCACAGATACCTTACTGCATCTCTGTCCTCTGGTTTTAACTTTATCCGCAAAAAAGCTTGCTTCACATCTGCAGTCAATGCTACTCTACCAAACCTGAATCTCAGTAACAAGGAAAATAAATCTGCATTTAAATTTGGCCCAGCATCCAAACAGTCATTCAAGGACACACCACCTTTGTCCTTGGCTGAGCCATCAAAAATTACCCTCAGTTTGGTGGTAGTTTTGTCTCGCCGTACCACTGCATGGTGTGGCAGATAATGTGCCTCCTGGCTCACCAGCTCACCTTGCACCCTTTCAGCATAGCCCTCCCTTACATAGCTTAGGATGGCCTCATTGTATTCAATTAACAACTCATTTTTTCTTAGCCTGTACAATGAAGTCTCCAACCTCCGATTAGCTAGCTGAAGGTTTGAACCAGGTTTGCAAGAAGGCTTCCAAGGGAGGCCAACTTCATAGCAACCATCTCTAAACCCAATCCCTTTTTCAAATTGCTCTAAAACATCATTGTTCACTGTACTTGCTTGTTTGTCCTTTATGTCAATAGATTCAAGTTCCCAAAAGGCTTTCAAATGCCTTTCCAAACCATGGCTGTTCTCCTCTGTGATAGCGTGGGGTAGACACCCCAGTTAGGTTATTTAGGTTCTAGCAAACAATCAAAAGCACTTACCGGTGCGTTGAATTAGATATTCCTTTGGGAGCCTACCATTAGATTCCTGTGTCCCACAAACAGCCTACCTAACTCTCTCTTACATTACCAATTTAGAAGCTATAAACATTACCCCTAACTATACTTAAGTACGGACAACTTTCTACCCCATTTGTCACCTTAGAAACACCACCTAATTACACTCAGCACCAACGATTAGGTCAGATAGGAAAAAACATCTCTAGGCTAGCCCAAAACAATACGAACAGCCGCGTTGGTTCGTTTATGACTTGCTCTTGCCATTCAGCTTAGATTTAGTGATATTTCCCCTTTAGTGACTTTTAGACTATATACATATATATACACACACTTCACCTCACTCCTCACCTACAAGTTTAGTCTGTCAGGGGGATGAGGGACCCTAGACGACCTGCGGAGCGGGGTTGATGTAGTAGGATTAGGGGCAACCTGTATAGGCAGGCGAGTTGAACCATTTTCCGGAGGATCAGTTCTCTCTTCCGGAAGACTCTGGTCCTTCTGCAATTCACGTTCCCATATCTGGTCCTGATGGCGTTTAATAGAACGACCATCTTCTAGTTGGCACTTGAAGGAAACAGGGCCCGTTCTTTCCTGCACAGTTGCAGGAACCCATTTTGGTCCAGCCCCATAGTTGCGAATCATAACTGGATCATTAGGTTGCGCCTCTATAACTCTCCCTCTTTTGGTGTCATGGTACAGCTTCTGTTTTTCCTGATGGCGTAAAACTCGTTGTTGTAACGTCTCGTTTGGACGTAACAAATCGAAAACTGAACGAATTCCCCGGCCAATCATAAGTTTAGAGGGAGACACCCCCGTCGTGGTGTGAGGTGTTATTCGATATTTAAACAAAAATTTATCCAACACCACTTGCATTTCCTCCCCACGAGAATGACGCAAGGCCGACTTGAAAGTACGGACCATGTTTTCCGCGAGACCGTTAGTAGACGGGTGGAAAACACTAGACCGGACATGTCTAATGCCATTTAGGTGGACGAAGGAACGAAATTCCTCACTGGTAAAACAAGTACCATTGTCGGAAACCAGGACTACGGGTAAACCCCATCGAGCGAAAACCGAACGGAGTAAGCGAATAGTAACACCCGAAGTCGTGGAAGTGGTTGGAAAAATTTCCACCCACTTAGAGTAGGCGTCCACAATGACTAGGAAATAAGTATTATTTATAGGACCTGCATAGTCAACATGGATCCTATGCCACGGTATAGTAGGCCATTCCCAAGGATGAAGTGGACTTTTCCTTGGGAGATCTCTGTTCTCTAGGCAGCTTTGACAGGAACGAACCAATGATTCGAGTTCTCCATCTAAACCAGGCCACCAGAAATAAGCTCTCGCCAGCTCTTTCATTTTTGTTGCGCCCATGTGTTCATCGTGAAGCTCCTTCACTAAATTCGACCTGCCTTCATTTGGAATAATCACTCTGTGGCCCCATAAGAGACAGCCATTTTGAATCGAGAGGCCAGACTGACGTTGATAAAAAGGCTGTAATTCACTCTCAACCTTAGTAGGCCAACCAACTGAGCAGAAATGGATGACCCTAGACAGAATAGGGTCTGATTTTGTCCACTGCTCTATTTGTACCGCAGATACTGGAGTGGATTCCAAAAACTCCACCAAGTGAACCCATTCTGTAGGTATAGGTACACAATCATTTGGATTTTCTAAGGGCAACCTACTTAGCGCATCAGCCGTACCTAGAAGTTTACCTGACCGATGTACTAAGTCAAATTTATAGGCTTGTAGAATCAGTGCCCATCGTTGAATCCTACCTGAGGCCATAACTGGAATATTTTTATTAGGTGAAAATAAACCTAAGAGGCTTATGGTCAGTAATTAGTTTAAATTCATGACCCCATAGATAGAAATGAAATTTTTTTACTGCAAATACTAAGGCTAATGCTTCACGTTCCACTTGTGCATATCGTTTTTCAGTCTCAGTTAGTGTTCTAGAAGCAAAACAGATAGGCCTATCTACACCATCAATGTGGTGAGATAACACTGCCCTAATTCCATAAGAACTGCTGTCTGCTGAAACTACGAGAGGAAGTTTAGGATCATAATGCACTAGGAGAGTGGACTTTAGTAGTACGTCCTTGGAAGCCTCAAATGCTTCCTTTTGAGTTTTCTCCCATCTCCACTGTTCCCCAGATCGTAATAGCTTATTTAGGGGTTCAAGGAAAGTCGATGCATTAGGCAAAAATTTCCTATAAAAGTTTAGGAGACCTAAATAAGGTTGTAACTGTGTGATGTTTTGTGGAAGTGGTGCATTTTTTATTGCTTCTAGTTTATCCACCGTTGGATGAATGCCTGAGGCATCTATGCGGAACCCTAAATATGAAACCTCGTTAGTGACCCATGAACACTTTTCTCTTTAGCTTAGTGGTTAATCTAGTTAGGTGTTCTTTTTTAGACGAACCTGAAATGAGGACATCATCTAGAAAGCAAAGTACCCCCGGAATGTGACCTAGAACTTGGTCCATTGTCCTCTGAAAAATACCCGGAGCCGATGCTATTCCATAGCATAGCCTATTGTACTTATATAGGCCTCGGTGCGTATTTATGATAGTTAATTCTTTAGAGTTTTCATCTAAACTTAGTTGAGCATAGGCTTGGGACATATCGAGTTTTGTGAAATATTTACCCCCAGCAAGAGAGCTAAATAATTCATCAGGCTTGGGTATACAGTAGGATAGCAATCTAGAAGGACGGCTCTATTTGCTGTTAAACGGTAATCCCCACATAACCGCACGGACTTGTCCGGTTTTAGTACAGGAACTACTGGGGCAGCCCACTTAGCGTGTGTGACTGGTTCAATAATTTATCTTTTAGCAGCCTGTCAATTTCTAAATCTACCTTCTCCCGCAGTGCATGCGCAATTGAACGAGCCTTACAAAATTTCGGAGTTACATTAGGATCTACTTCTATGCAGACCTGATGGCCTTTTAGGTTGCCTACTTCAGGCCCCAAAACAGAAGAAAACTCCCTTAACAATGAGTCTATGTCAGATGGATAGGAGAGTGTATGCACATCTGCCTGACCCCTTGGCAAGATTTTGTCAATCGGCATTTTCAAAGCATCAATCCAATCACGGCCTAGTAGAGTAGGCCCTTGCTCATCCACCACTAAAAGGGTTAAGGGATGAGACAAAGTTTTCTGGTTGAGTGTAACTGTGACGGATGCTTCTCCACAAATAGGTATTTGTATGTCCCCATATTTCTTCAAAATCGTTTTAGATGCATGTAGTTTAGGTGTTTTTGAAAATTTTATCAAAAACTGTTTTGGACATGACAGTTCGGGCAGCACCTGTATCTAGTTCTAGAGGAACTGTAATTCCATTTAGGCCTACCTCTACAATATATGGGCTGTATTTTTCCCACTTTGCTGCTCATAAAATAGGTACTCCACTCCAATGTTCGAAGTATTTCCCCTTTGAGGATTTACACTAGAAATGTTAAAATTAGAATTTTCACCCTTTGTTTTCTTTGAAAAACACACTTTAGCTATGTGGCCTATTTTACTACAGTTTCGGCAAACTGCTTCTTTAAAAGGGCAGTCCTTCTTTCAATGGTGTTTTCCACACCCCGTACATGGCTTGGAAGGCTTAGTAGAATTAGTAGGCTTAGTCGTATTCGCCTCATACCTTTTATTTGCCTGTCTAGTAGGCTCATTAGGTCTGCCAGGCCTAGAAGATTTAAAGCTATTTACGTGTTGGGCTTTACTACTGTGATTTCCAAAAGCTCTAACATCTTTAGCAACTGCTTCTCTAGCCGTAGCTATTTCTACAGCCTGACTAAAAGTTAGGTCCTGTATGGCTAATAGGGCTCTCTGGGTAGACTCCTCTTTGAGACCCATTACAAACCTATCTCTTCGCATTTCATCTAATTTGTCCCCAAACTTACACGTACGGCTATGGCTTTTTATTCCTGCAACAAACTCTGCAATGCTTTCATTTCCCGTCTGATGCCTTGAATAAAATTTGAAACGTTCATAGATGAGAACTACTCGGGGTTTGTAGTGATCGGTTAGGGCCTGTACCAATTCATTATAGGTGCAGGTTTCCGGTGCTTTAGGAGAAACTAGGTCCATAACTAAACCAAACGTTTTAGTGCCTATTATAGTTAAAAAGGTAGGTACTTTCTTAGCATCAGGAATGGAATTTGCCTCGAAAAACAACCTCACCCTAGTGGCTTAAGCTTCGAAGTCTTCCCCAGAGTCTTCGTAGGGGCTTATATGGCCAATCACCGACATGCTAGAGCAAAACCGAATTAGGCCAAATCACGTGAAGTAGGTTAGATTTGGTTTAAATTTGATCTAGTTACTCCCCAGTTAGGGCTGAGTAGGAATTAGTTTTAGAGTTAGGGCTGAGTAGGAATTAGTTTTAGAGTTAGGCCGGCGGGACCTACGCTATAGTATGGTAGCTTACCCACACAAACAAACCAAATCGGACGACCCACTAGGCTACATCCAATTTTCCAAACAACCATTTGAACCCAATAAGCCAAATTAAACCAATTAGCCAAATTTAACCCAATGAACAAAATTTAATCAAATGAGCCAAATTCTATCCAATGAGCTAAATTAAATCCAATGAGCTTAATCGAATCCCATGAGCTTAATTGAATCCCATCCTCGTCGCCAAATGTGATAGCGTGGGGTAGACACCCCAGTTAGGTTACTTAGGTTCTAGCAAACAATCAAAAGCACTTACCGGTGCGTTGAATTAGATATTCCTTTGGGAGCCTACCATTAGATTCCTGTGTCCCACAAACAGCCTACCTAACTCTCTCTTACATTACCAATTTAGAAGCTATAAACATTACCCCTAACTATACTTAAGTACGGACAACTTTCTACCCCATTTGTCACCTTAGAAACACCACCTAATTAGTAATTAGGTGGTGTTTCTAAGGTGACAAATGGGGTAGAAAGTTGTCCGTACTTAAGTATAGTTAGGGGTAATGTTTATAGCTTCTAAATTGGTAATGTAAGAGAGAGTTAGGTAGGCTGTTTGTGGGACACAGGAATCTAATGGTAGGCTCCCAAAGGAATATCTAATTCAACGCACCGGTAAGTGCTTTTGATTGTTTGCTAGAACCTAAGTAACCTAAGTAACGTGTGTGTGTGTATATATATATATATATATATATATATATATTATATATATATATATATATATAGTCTAAAAGTCACTAAAGGGGAAATATCACTAAATCTAAGCTGAATGGCAAGAGCAAGTCATAAACGAACCAACGCGGCTGTTCGTATTGTTTTGGGCTAGCCTAGAGATGTTTTTTCCTATCTGACCTAATCGTTGGTGCTGAGTGTAATTAGTAATTACACTCAGCACCAACGATTAGGTCAGATAGGAAAAAACATCTCTAGGCTAGCCCAAAACAATACGAACAGCCGCGTTGGTTCGTTTATGACTTGCTCTTGCCATTCAGCTTAGATTTAGTGATATTTCCCCTTTAGTGACTTTTAGACTATATATATATATATATATATATATATATATATATATATATATATATATATATATATATACACACACACACGTCACCTTTAATCTTAACAAAAAGAGCCTTAACTTCCATTTCATTGCAATAGTTACCATGTAGCACCCAGCCTAGCTTACTTTCAATAGCTACCGGGCCTTGAGATGTGCGGACAATATTACCAGTGATGAAGTCCCAATAATAATCAGCTCCAATCAAAAGACTAATATCTTCTGTTCCTTCAAACTTATTATTGCCCAAATTAATTCCTTTAACTTGCAATTCTTGGACACATGCCATATCTAAACAAGTAGTGACTGGAGAACAAAGTTCCTCAATCTCTACAGCTTGGACCTTGATAGTGGGACTTTGCGGTAACAACCCCTTAACCAGAACTTCTACCTTCTTAAATTTGGTTCGGTTTTGAACGGAACCCCCAAACCCAGAAATTCTTAAATTTTCCCTCTTAAGTTCTTTAAACTTCAATTTTCTGGAAATTCTGGTCTTAATAAAGCTACACTGGCTGCCACTATCAAACAACACTCTTACAGTAGCTTCTCCATCATTCCCAATTAATAAGGCTGCAGTTGTTTCCAATAATCCCCCTTTACTTTTACTCCCTTTCATAGCAGTGGCATGTGCCACTGATGTCTCTACTGCTGGGGTAAGCCTACTAGGAGTGTTTTCACACAATAATGGCTGATGCCTGCCATGACATTTTTTGCACAAAATTTTAAACTTACAAAACCTTGCTCTGTGACCTTTCAAAAAACATTTAAAACATGCTGTGGACTTAGTTACCCTGTCTTTTTTCTCCTCAAAAGGTAAAGCCTCAGCCACCTCACATTTATATGACTTGTGGTTGCCTTCCCAAAATATGCATTCCTTGATTCCCTTTAATTTATTCTCAGAGGATGCATGTAGAGCTGACACTGTACCTGGGCTATTCCTTTTTGTAGAAACTTTGGTGCTGTGCCTGCCTTTGTCCCCTTGTTTAATATCCCACTGTGCAAACTCAATTCCCTCTCGTCTTGCTAATTCTGTGCCTAAAAGACTTAACATCTGCTGAACGGGGATGTACACATGTTCTGTAGAGTGTCCCCTACTTAATTCAAGCAAAATTGAGCTAGGCAATTTAGACTCCAGTATAGTAACCAACATTATACCATACCTTTCCATTCCTACACCCAAGTTGTCCAGGGACCTAGTTCTAACTTCAAATTCATCATATAACTGCCGTAACTCCTTGACACTATTGGGATTATTAACAGGAGATATAGCTAAAAGTTTACGGAGGTGGCTTTTAATTAAGATCTCTGGCTTACCAAACCGTTTCTTTAATATATCCCAAGCCACATTATAATTAGCCTCTGTTAATGCTAATCCTGCTATTGTCTTTGCTGCCTCCCCTTCCAAGAGGGACTGCAAATAATTAAACTTCTCCACCGCACTTAACACTTGACTAGAATGAACTGCTGATTGAAAACTGTCTGCCCATCCTTGCCATTCCTGAATACTCCCAGAAAATGTTTTGAGTACAAGCCTCGGTAATTGAACTGCAGATCTGTTAACCTTAACTTCACAAACATCATTTGTTGAGTGTTGTGTTTCATTATTAGACCTGGTCTCTAACTGTAATGAGCTGCTAAACTCTTTTGCTCGGTGGCCTACTTTAATTATATCATCAATAATCTCTTCAAAGTAAATTATGTTATTTTCTATTTCATCCTCTTCTATAAGAGCCTCAATTTTAACATTTACTTCACTTAGAGCAACCTTTTTAGTTTCTAATATGGAAAGCTGCGCAGTCACTAAGCTTAAATCCTCTTGCTCTATGGCAGAATCTATAGTGGCAATGACGTTTGTAATTAGACCTTTGTAGGCGCTTCTCCTTTTTTTAAACTTGTTCAATTCAGATGCACTCATCTTCAATGCAAACAACAATTGGGCTCAATGCCAAATGAGCTGAATTGGCAGAAATACTTAACCAAACTGATCAAGCGCAAATTTTGCTTTTTTCAAATAAACTGAATTGCTGGGTGGGGTACTAACCAACCACCAGTATGGAATACCAATTTTCCACCCAAGTAACTGGCGCACCGAAGTCTGCAACCTTCGCTACGAATAATAAACCAAAATTAACCAAACCGGTAAAAATGTAGGCCAAAAACAACGACAGACAAGAGGCCAAGTTTCGCAATTGGGCGACCAAACTTTCTACCCTGGGACCTTAATTCAATAATAAACCAAAATTAACCAAACTGGTAAAAATGTAGGCCAAAACCAACGACAGACAAGTGGCCAAGTTTCGCAATTGGGCGACCAAACTTTCTATCCTGGGACCTTAATTCAATAATATTCAACCCGTCTAGGCCTAACTTGGGCTAGAATTTGCACAATCAGAACTTTGCCGAAAAATAGTCACTGACTCACTCTTGGGCTAGAATCCGGTTCTGAAGGACCATGTTATTTATTTATTTGTTGGGTTCAAAATCCCAGCTGAGCCGTGAACGGCCAAGTTCTAAAGGGCCAGTTCAACCTACAGCCCAAGTTAAGCTAAAATTAAAAACTTACAGACATGAGGTCCTATTAGGTCCTACCTCAGGGTTGCTGACTCGATGTGGGCCTACCTTAGGCCTCAGTTGCATGAATTTAAGATAAAAACAAAAGGGGCACTATTTATGGTCTTCTTTCTCAACCTTGCAACAACAACACAACCTGGACTATTGCACGATGCAACAATCTTGTATCTAAACAACCAAACTGAATTGCAAGAGAGCTCTCTATAAGACCACACCCTTTAAGTACGGCATTCCACAAACGAGTAGAAAGGACGCGCAGCGCCCAAAAATGATGCCACCAGAGTGCCCAACCAATGATGCCACAAGAGCCCAAAAATACTAGCTCTAAATTAAGTGAATTTTTCACTAACCTTACAATTATGAGATGGATATATATACACCTTAACTTAATATATACAAGCAATGCTGCATCAATCAGCTTAGTCATCATATCGCCTTGGGACAACAATGGTTCTTCCTCTTCTAGATTTTCTAACAAGGAAAGAAGAAAATTTGGGGCCTTTAACTTAAACTCCAAGACTATAAATTTGGAAATAATCAGATCGCACATGGCCCAAATATAGTAGAGAACAGTTTTAGAGAATAAAACAACTGAAGAAATGCTAACAACCTTGAAAGAAAAAACGCTGAGAATTTTAGAAAAATATGCTCCGAAATCACAGCCAAAAGGAAAGAGGAGCTGGCTAGAGAGGCAAAAGAGAAGAATATTCTGCAAAAGAAAGAGAGTGGAGGTGAAGTTAGCTAACTGCGGAGATAATGCCAGGAAAGTAATACAAGAAAAAGTGGAGGGTATAGATAGGGAAATACAAGCTCTGGTTAAGGATCATACAGAGAGGGAAGAGGAAAAGAGGCGGTAGAAGCAATAAAGGAAAATCCAACATACTTTTATAGCTATGCGAAAAGGAAAACAAAAACGCGTGCCGCTGTTGGGCCCTTAAGGAAGAGAAATAATGAACTAACTGACGATCCAAAAGAAATATCTGAAACATTGAGAGCCCAGTTGGAATCAGTTTTCAGTACCCCAAAAAGTGATAAAGCGATACCTGACATAGATGCATTCTTTGGAGAGAAATTGCAAGTAGAGTGTATAACAGACTTTGATTTTACCCTAGAAGATGTAGCAAGAGCTATATGACAAATGAAACCACATTCAGCTGCAAGTCCAGACAATTGGAACGCATTACTGATTGTAATGAGTCTTTACTAATTATTGTTTTCTGTGTAACAAGTCTTTACTAATTATTGTTTTCTGTGTTTCAGATCTATGCTATGTTTATGTTGAATAAAGCCTCAAATTGGCCTTTACTTTATCTTTAGCCCGCTAACAAACGCGGCACCACAATTTATTCAACATTTCAATCAGCCATTCAGTCGGCCTTTCAGATACAGCACGCAAATATTCATCCAGTAATCTTACTATATCATGGAGAAGGTGATTCGCCCGGATAAATTTATTACTTCTCCGAATTCTCCCCAAGCTGGGAAACTATGGAAATTATGGTCGCGCGGATTCAAATATTTCTTGAGTACTATCGCCGAACACAACCCCAATAAATTGGAGGTTCTATTCATACATATCGGCCCCGATGTCGCTGATATCATTCAAGACTGCTCTACTTATGAGAATGCCATGGCAGCCTTAGAGGCCACCTACGTCAAGAAGCCAAACGAGGTATGCGTTCGCCACCTGTTGTCCACCCGTCACCAAAAGCCCGAGGAAACCCTCGATGAGTACTTGCAAATTCTTCAACAACTAGCCAATGACTGCAACTTCAAATCGGTTTCCGCCGACGAAAACAGGAGTTCATCTGTGAGAGACGCTTTCATCCGAGGAATTAGAGATAGCGCCATCCGCACCCGCTTACTCGAAAATGACACACTCTCACTGGAAAAGGCTATCGTCCAGGCTCGAACATTAGATCAGGCCCAGAAAAACTCAGAATCGTACCTCACTCATTACGGTGCTGTTGCAGCCACTGGCTCTCGCCACGAACCGTCGCCGACTACTGACTCTGCCCGGCCTGCCTGCGTCCAAGGAGACGATCTCCCAAACTCTTCAGCCGCTACGAATTTCGACAACAAAGCCGCTCTGTGCTTCTCCTGCGGGTCTCGACGCCACCCACGAAGCAGGTGTCCGGCAAAGGATTCTATCTGTGCGAAATGTGAAAAGACCGGCCACTGGGCCAAAGTCTGCCGCTCAAGTACTTCCTCGGCACGTCAAAAACAGGATAAAACCACAGCGTCTCATTCAGCCGCAGCATTATCGACCATTAGTACCACTCTATCGTGTAGCTCCTCCATGCCTACCAACTCAACAGTCGATATCCTCGTCAACGGCCGTTCGTGTCTCGCCTTGTTGGATACTGGCAGCTCGGACAACTTCATTCGTGAGGATCTAGCCAAACACTTAGAGCTGCCCATTCTTCCGCACTCGGGCGTCGTATCAATGGCTTCGCCTAATCTATCCGCAGCCATCTCAGGTCGATGTACAGTGAAGGTTACGATGGGAGACCGCGACTACGAAAAGCTCGAACTATCCGTCTCAGGGATGAGATAATTGAACCCAGTAACTCACCCTGGCGTGCTCAAGTAGTCATCACATCTACCGAAACAAAAAAAAACGCATGGTAATCGATTTCTCTCAAACCGTCAACCGATTTACCATGCTAGATGCATATCCTCTTCCGCGAATCGATGATATAGCCAACAAAGTCTCACAACACAAATACTACAGCGTAATTGATCTGTCAAGCGCATACTACCAGGTAGAAATCGATCCGTCTGAACGACCTTTCACAGCATTCGAGGCTGACGGAAATCTATACCAATTCAGAAGGATCCCTATGGGAGTAACTAACGGAGCCGCGGCCTTCCAGCGCGTCATGAACGAATTCATATCCTCGAACAACTTATCATCAACATACGCCTACCTCGACGATCTCACCATCTGCGGAACCACTTGGGAAGAGCACGATGAGAACCTTCGACATTTCTGGGAAGCCGCTAAACGAGTAAATCTGAGTCTAAACAAGGAAAAATGCAAGCTTTCGATGACATCAGTGCACCTGCTCGGATATTCTATCTCTCATGGCGTATTGCGGCCCGATCCCGAACGCCTCCGGCCACTACAAGAACTTCAAACTCCTCGCAACAAGTCGTCTCTACAACGCGTAATCGGACTATTCGCATACTATGCTAAATGGATTCAGAACTATTCCCTCAAGATCAAACCTCTGCTCAACGTTTCATCATTCCCATTAACTCGCGAGGAAGTATCAACGATCCAAACACTCAAAGATGATATCTCGAAAGCTGTCGTCGGTTCAATCGATGAAGAACTGCCGTTCACTGTGGAGACGGACGCTTCCTCTTCAGCAATCGGAGCCACCCTCACCCAGAACGGCCGCCCGGTGGCGTTCTTTTCTCGCGCTCTGAATAACACAGAACGTCGCCATCACATCGTTGAAAAGGAGGCATACGCTGTAATCGAATCCATTCGCAAGTAGAAGCACTTCTTAGCTTATCGACACTTTACTGTCGTCACCGACCAGCGGAGCGTATCTTTCATGTTCGATGGAAAAGCTACTGGTCGTATTAAGAACGATAAGATTCTCCGTTGGCGTGTAGAACTAGCCGGCTATACTCATTCACAATAAAATACAGACCGGGCCCCGAGAACCGAGCCGCAGACGCATTGTCGCGATCCTTTTGCGCTGCTACTCCAAGAATATCCCTCGCCCAGCTGCATGTTAATCTGATACACCCAGGAGTCCGCCGAAGACTCATTTTGTGAGAGCTAGGAACCTACCATTCTCAGTGGATGACATCAAACGAGTAACGTCGGAATGCCAAACATGCGCTAAATGTAAGCCACAGTACTATAAACCAGAAGTTAGTCACTTAATACGGGCCATGTCCCGTTTGACCGACTTAACATCGACTTTAAAGGCCCGCTTCCGAGCGCAACTTCGCGACCTTACATCCTAACATTAATCGACGAGTATTCACGCCTTCCTTTTGCCTTCCCGTGCCGTGATACGAACACGTCAACCGTTATCGCCCGTCTCACCGAGTTATTTTCTACCTTCGGAACTCCCTCTTACATCCACACAGATCGAGGGACATCGTTTATGTCTTCGGAACTAAAACTGTTCCTAACTAAACATGGTATCGCGACTAGTCGCACAACGCCGTATCACCCCCAAGGAAACGGGCAATGCGAACGTTACAATGGAATCATCATGAACACCATCAAACTAGCCATAGAAGATCGCGGGTTGCCGATGTCGCAATGGGAGTCCGTCCTACCAGACGCGCTGCACTCGATTAGATCGCTGCTGTGTAAGGCCACGAACGAAACTCCTCACGAACGTCTATTCACGCACCCGCGGCGTACTTCTACCGGTTCTGCA
This sequence comes from Bathynomus jamesi, assembly GCA_023014485.1. Classification (NCBI taxonomy): domain Eukaryota; kingdom Metazoa; phylum Arthropoda; class Malacostraca; order Isopoda; family Cirolanidae; genus Bathynomus; species Bathynomus jamesi. The sequence continues at coordinate 633,912 of JAJOZX010000357.1, read as the reverse complement.
CTACCGACGTGGCTGTCTTCTCCGGGAACTGTACTCCTTCGCCAATTCATTCGCCGATCCAAGAACGACCCCCTCGTCGAGGAAGTTGAGTTAATTGAGGCAAACCCCAACTACGCGTTTATACGGCATCCGAATGGGAGAGAAGATACCGTATTCATCAGGGACCTGGCACCGGCGGGACGTAGCAATACGGATGACACGAATCACTATGAAACCCCTGTACCCAGTCCGCCAATCAACTCCACCCCGCTAACGGACGACTCAGAACCCGCTGAGATCCGCCGACACACGGTCCCAACAGCTCCCGTCGAAGCGACTCCAGTCGAAGTCGAGAGAGGCCCACCTGTGTCAGTAACCTCCGAGACGAGTCCCCCTCTGAGAAGAAGCACTCGAATCAGATACCCAGCTCAACGCCTAAACTTGTAGACTCTTCTTTCTTCCAAAATATCTTGAACTTGTCGTTTTGTTTCTTACCGTGCAATGTATCACGTATTATAAAAGAAGAGAGGAATGTAATGAGTCTTTACTAATTATTGTTTTCTGTGTAACAAGTCTTTACTAATTATTGTTTTCTGTGTTTCAGATCTATGCTATGTTTATGTTGAATAAAGCCTCAAATTGGCCTTTACTTTATCTTTAGCCCGCTAACAAACGCGGCACCACACTGATTAAAAACTGTAAAAATGAAATAGCTACACCTTTATACTGGATATGGAGAAGATCCCTAGACAGTGGGGAAATACCGAGCATTTTGAAGAGATTAAACATTGTCCCCTATATATAAAGGAGGGAACAAATCCAGGGCCGTAGGCAAGGGGGGGCGAAAGGAGCGATCGCACCCCCCCTGAGGCGTGGTCTAGCTGCCACCCCCCCCTATATTAGTACATACATTTTATCAGTTTACTTGTCAAAAAGCACGGCGATTGAATTTTTTAGTGTGACTTATTAATTTATTACTAATATATTGATAAATTTTTTATATTGAAATATTGATTATTGGTAGTGTAGTCAGTGTGCAGTGTAGTATTTAGTATTTACCATTAACATAATGGACTTCATTGTCATTTTAACTAGATCATTTTCAAAACTCGAATGTTTGTACAATACTATACAATGGTGTGATGAAAAATAATATTTCTAATACAATGATGTATATGTAAAAAATGGGTTTATCTAAATACAATATAATTAGTACATTATTCTATGATTATTACTGAGCGTCTAAAATTTTCGGCCCCCTCCTAAGGAAAATCCTGGATACGGCCCTGGACAGATCTCAAGCAGATAACTCTAGACCAGTGTCATTGACATCCCAACTCACCAAAATATTTGAAAGAATAGTTAGAGAGAAAATTTATGAGATCTTGGAGACACTGGAAATATTCAATGAAAATCAGCACGGATTCCGATCTGGTAGTCATGCCTATCACAAGTTCACAACTAATAGAACACTACAACAATATCCTAGATGCACTGGAAGGCAATGACAACTACGATGTCATGTACACAGATTTTGCTAATGCTTTCGACAAATGTGATCACGGTATAACAGCACATAAAATGAAATATATGGGAATAACAGGCAAAGTGGGAAAGTGGATCTACAACTTCCTCAGAGAACGTCTACAGGGCGTTAAATCTCAAAGTATATCATCATTAGACTCAGAAGTACGCAGCTCAGTACCACAAGGGACAGTACTGGTCCCACTCCTGTTCATTATCATGTTAACAGACATAAACAGCGGAGTAAACAGCAACAGTATAGTAATATCCTTTGCAGACGATACAAAGATCACGAACAAAATATACAAATGGTCAGAAGGCAACAACATGACATTTAACACCGAGAAATTTCAGCTCTTGATATATGGTAGAAAAGAAGAACTTAAACAGACTGCATATTATGTTCCAGATAGACAGGAAATTCAGAGAAGCACGAAAGCGATCGATCTGCTGGTAATAATGACCGATGATGCGAAATTCGAAACACAAAACCAGATAGCGATAAATAAAGCAAAAAGAGTCGCGGGGCAGGTACTAAGAACGTTCAAAAGAAGGGACAGGACAGTAATGATTCCCCTGCTAAAACCACTGATTATACCAAAACTTGAATACTGCTCAGTTTTGACGTACCCATATAAAAAGGAAGAAACTAATAAACTAGAAGAAACTCAGAGATATTTCACAGCCAAAAGTGATGGCTGCAAAGAACTCAACTACTGGGAAAGACTACGTAAACTAAATCTGTACTCCCTGGAAAGAAGAAGAGAAGAGAGAGGTACACCATAATCTACATATGGAAAATGATCGAAAAACTGGTACTAAACCTAAAACTAAACCCAATTACCATTCAAACAACACTGGAAAATAGGAAGGCAGAATGTGTAGTGTTTCCAAATTAAAGGGCCCGACAAAGGACCTCCTCAACACTGAAGGAAAATAGCTTGGTTGTCAGGGGGCCCAGACTTTTTAACCAACTTCCAAAGGACCCCAGAAACGTTACAGGAGTCAAAGTTGAAGTCTTTAAGAGAAGACTAGATGCCTGGCTCAGGACGGTACCAGATGAGCCGGGTGTACCTGGCTATGTACGGTGGAGAGCACAAGAAAGCAACTCGCTCCTCCACCAAGCCAGACCTAGAGGCGGGGCCACCAGCTTGACCTTCGTGTGAAGAGAGACCAACGCATGGAACAGCAACGAGGTTAACAAGATATATACTTGTACCTATCGACTATGACGAGGGTCAGTTGGCTGAAGGACGTAAAGAGGTAAATCAATTAATCAACCAACCAGCCGAACAACAGATTATAAAATAAATTCAAATAAGAAGTGGTGACTTAAAATTTGCAAATTTTTGTTCGTTTGGATATGGGTTTTTGCTTCGAGTTTCGGTTGGAAGCCTTCTCTGGAAGACAAATCTGCTATGGCTACTCCTCAGAGTTAGATGAAAGACCAGAATTCTAACTGTTTTTAGGCTGCTGGTCGTGAAATGTATTTGCAGTTGTAACATATCTATCGTTGGTGTATTTCTTTTATAATTACTTTTGTACCTGCAGTAGTGCAGTTCTTTTCAGTTGAACAGCCCAACTTACATAGCTTGTCACAGCTTGTTACTGTGAACTAGTTGGCCAGACAGCAATACTTGTTCTAATTTTCCAATTTGTTGTTCGAGGATTGATAGCATTAGGTAAATTTCAAGTATACATTACAGGCTTTGTAAATTAACTCTTTTTCTGATGGCTTTTGATGTGGTTTGAATGAAGGTTAATTTCGTTCAAACACAAAAAACAGTTTTAACATATAACCTAGCCTAACTGGTATTTTTTTTACAAGAGTACATTACAGGCTTTTGAGGAATTTTACCTTTGCAATCGATAGTTTAGACAATTCTAAGCTTTTTCGTACTGTACTACTTATTTTTCTGGGTCCTGATGTATATTCCAACTAAAATGACCTTTCTGGTGCCAACATATATTTTGTGATATTTTCATTTAAACTAATGAAAATATCATGACATAACTCAGGGGTCCCCAACCTTTTTGTGCCAAAGAGCACCCATGGTGCTTGTGGGTACAGGGTTGGGGACCCCTGACATAACTGAACCAAACAAAACAAATAAATAAATGCTTTATTTCAGACTCAACAGGTACATCATACAAAAGGTCCATCGAAGATTAAGAGATAATATATCTGGAGCACTGACTAAGTTGGCTAGTGAATCACTGTGCATAATGAACATAGAGTTGCCTATGCCAATGCTTCTAGATTTGAGATTTATAAAATATATTGGAGACCAGGGTAATTATTGAATATTTCATCAATACTGAAATTAATAGCCTATCCAAAATACATTTTTCTAATGTATTTTGGTGTGTTCTGTTGAAATATGACCTTCATATCTTGTGCAAATAAAC
>JAJOZX010000357.1:522500-620000 GCA_023014485.1 Bathynomus jamesi | reverse complement strand
TATAAGGCATAAAAAATGGCCAAAATTAATTTGTGACAAAAACATCCCATCTTTAAAGCTCAAAATGATCATGTGGGACAGCTCGCACCATACTCTAACAAAAACCAATGAAAAGAGCATGTCCTGAAATACTAAGGCCTAGTTTTTTATGTTGGTGTCTTGCTTTTTTTGTAGGTCTAGTAGAGCTTTGAAATTTTGTTCCATGTGATGTTTCTAGCATTATATTTGTTAGTTTATTTGCACTCCTGCATTGGTCCATGGTTGCTAAGCCACTGCCAATTTCTCTAATTGATAACTATTAAAGATAAAGATAACTTATTAATACAAAAGTCTCTCAGTTTTTTGAGAAATTGGCAACCCCATCGCCAAGGGGCCATACCTGATAGCCGTGCAGGTCCAGGTCCCACTCACCCACCCACCAACTCATCTTTCCTTGACTTTCTAACTGGATCCACAACTGTGCAACTCCTTTTCAAAGCTTTCAAACAAATTTTCTATAGTAGACAAGGTATTCCCTGGCAGCATGTACCCTCTTCCCATGGCACTCGGTGTAGGAACAGGAATAGTTGTCAAGATATGCTGCTCTGGAATCCAACAAATATCTTTTCTAGATGGCCACTGAAACTGTCGTGCTGGCCCATGAGGGTGTATAAATGTAATTAATGCATCTTTTTCTTCCTCACAGACTTCACAAATGTTTCCAAGCCACCACAAATCATCATAAATGCATGCCACATATTGGCCTGGTTGCAGTTTCAACTGTTGTTGATCAATGTCACTGTATATTCCAACATTGGCCACAAAATAACATGTAGATCTTGAAACTTGGCTAACTTGAATCTGTTTATCATTTACTGGAACAAAATGATGATTTTCTCGAGTTCTAGCTACTGTATGCCCATGATTAAATCTTATTTCCTGTGCTTTTCTCTCTGCTTCTATTTCATCAGTTGAAACAAAAAAGAATGTAATTCCATACACATCTTTTTGGCAAAATTCAGAGAGATCGGTAGGTGTGGGAATCTGACCAGTTACTGGTCTTTGCAAGCTGGCACGAGCTGCAAATCTTTTCACAGTGCCCCCTACACCATCACATGCTGATTTTCCATGGCTGGTAGCAAAAAAGTTCCATTCTGCTGTTATCCTACCAAAATCTTTGCTGTGCCAACAAAGGTTCATGAAATTTTTGTAGTTTTTGTACTGGCCTGCAGCACCATTACTGAAGTAATGAATGTGCTTGATTACTTCAAAATTTTCTTTCAGAAATACAATCAACTTCTTCAGAAAGACATGTACTGCAACAGTATCATGCTTCAGACAGTCACTGATGACACAAAAACATTCACTTCTAATTTCATCTGAAACTTTGTGATACATTACAAAAGGATGCAGTGTTGCTTGGCTGTTGTCCCAGTGAAAACCTTGCGCTGCATCTTGTACCACAAAAGAATAGTTCTCTGCAAAATCCATTAAGATTATTGTTTCTTCAGGTTTTATTTCCTCCTTTAGGGACTTCAGGTGAGCACTTTGGTGATTTGAAACATAATGATGACCACAAAGGAAGATAATATTTGAAGTCAGTTCTGTGATAAAATCCTCTACTGACAACTGTTTCATAATCAAGGTGTCCCTGTCAGTGTGAACCCATTGTTTATATTCAATCATTTCTTGTGGATCCATTTCTGCTTGTTCTGTGAAAATAGCTGAAAGGTGATCTTCTAGTGCTGGTGCTCCAGGGCACAGTTCACACCGTTGTAGCATACAGTCTTTTGACTCCAAATTGCAAACACATTTTTGCATCAGGGTAATTCCACACAACTGTCATCCTGAGGTGAAATTTCAAAACTTGCATACAAACATTGTATTATAGCTCATTTTAAAGGAAAAATTGTCTACTTTCTGATACAAGTCACAGAAATGTGCTAACTGTACACTAGAAAAAAAGTTTGATGATTTAGTGAAGGGTATTAGTGATATCATTACGCTTGAATAATTTTAGGTATATTCGATGTCTGGTAATTGGGAGAAACAAAATGATATGAGAGCACTGATTATGTGGGTTTCATTTGTCTGTATATGATAGATATATAATATAACTTATTCCGAGGTATGACACTTTCCATACTCAGATGGCTCAATTTCAAATTGACCTATAACCACTGTGATCACCATTACGGTTTTTGTCTTATTATGTTGCCAAATCCACATTCTTCTTTACTTTTTTAAACAAAGTCAGTTCCTTTTTTAATTTGCCCTTAGGTATGCACAACACCCACCTAATTGGTTTGAATCGGCTCTGCACCTGTGCAAGAAGGATGAACATACCTTGTGATCACCGTTACGTGTCGTAACAGTGATCACATAAGCACGTAACGGTGATCACAAAAAATACCATGGATGTATCATATATTGTGTCTACTAATGTTCTTTTACTGTTTCAGAGTTTAACTAATGGTCTCTTACTGTTTCAGAGTTTAGACTATCATTATGGCCCCAATTAGTGCTGCAGAACGAATGCGCAAATATAGATTAAAGTGTAAAACTAGAGAAGATGCAGCAGAAATAAAAGACAAAAACAAAGCCAAGTGTAAGAAGTGGTTTTCGCAGTTAACTCAAAGTACATTAAAGAAATGAAGAGAAAGTGTTAAGAACTAGAGCTTACAGAGAAAAACTGAAGGAAGCCCAGCGACTAACTGCAGAGCAAGATGTTTCTGAACAAGTTGATAATGAGCCGAGACCCAGTTCCAGTACTAAATCACCTGGATATGCTACTCGTCAAGCACTAGGTAAGCATTAATATATATATATTCATCCCATATATATATATATATATATATATATATATATATATAGGATGAATTTCACAATAAAACACGTGAAATGAATGAATGCTGCAAACCCACAAGGAAAAAATACATGAAAGGCCTTGGAATCGTTTTTCTCTTCCTTGTGGTTTGCAGCATATATATATATATATATATAATATATATATATATATAAATACCAATACAGTATGTAAAAGCTTTACTATCTATACCTACGTCATTTCATCTGTTTTAATATATGAGAGTTAACACGTACCTACATACTAGTAACTGTTCTTATGTCTTTTACAGGTAGAGCTGTGAAGCGCACATATGCTACGCTTTCACAATCTCCCAGTAAGAAGATAGCTGTAATTAAACAGCTAGCTGGAGCTGTTGGCTGGACTCCAGAACTCTTATCAACTACAAGACGACCAAGTATTGCCATCACACAAGACACCATACAGAAAATCAAAGACTTCTACAACAGAGATGATATATCTCATCAGAAACCATCTTGTAAGGATGTCGTCACCATAATAATAGATGGAAAGAAAGAGAAAGTCGCTAAACGCACACTTTCTTACAATCTCAGTGAATGTTACCAGCTCTTTCTCATCGAAAATCCTGACGTAAAAGTGGGGGTGTCGAAGTATTGTTCCCTATGACCTAAACATGTAGGTCTCATAGATTCTCAGAGCCAGGAGTCATGTTGCTGCCCCTACTGCGAGAATCTCGTTCTGCTGTTTCGCTCACTGAAGTGGAAACAGCTGAAGCATTGCAATGAGCTATTGCCACTGTTCATTTGTGATATAGAGAACACACAATGCATGAAGGGTGAGTGCAGTCAATGCCCCATTTCAACTGATTTTACTACACTTCTATATGATGAGTTACATGATGATGAATCAGAGCACTCGGTGGTAATTAATGTTGACCAATGGAAGAAGGGCACATTGGAGCGCAACCAATATACTTGTGATGAAGCAATCCACGAACTCCAAAGCCAACTGCGCTTTTATAGCAAACACCGATACATGTACAAACAAGCAAAAGCACTGAGAGAAAACAAAGCAAAACTAACTGCAAACAATATAATTCTACAAACTGACTTTGCTGAAAATTACACAATAAGGCACCAAAATGAAGTCATGGCGGCTCATTGGGTACGCAGTACAGGAAACAGCGTTACAATTTACACAGCCATAGCATACTACATCTCACCTGAGAGACAAGCTCTTACAGACACATCCTTCGCTGTCATCAGTGACACTGCCACACATGGCAGCTTTGAAGTACAAGTATTCAATCACCATATTCTAGACCACCTTTGCACAGAGTTAAATATCCAAATCAATCATGTAAATATATGGACAGATGGTGCTGCGGCCCATTTTAAAAACAAATATTCAGTGGCAGCTCTAAGTAATCACAACGCACTCCACTCTTGCTCAGCTGATTGGAGCTTTACAGAAAGTTACCATGGAAATGGTGCGCATGATGGAATAGGGGCAGTGGTGAAGTATAATGTTTATAAGAGGGTCATGCAGCAACGAGCAGTCGTACGAACAGCAAAGGATGTTTATGAGACAGCAAAAGAACTGGCAAAGAAAACTGTTTGCCTGTATGTACCACTTGAAGATATTGAAAGCTCTAAACATATATATGTTAACATGTGGAAGGGATGTAAGGCTGCACAGCAGATACAGAAGTGTCATTACGTAAAAGTTAAGGCTCCTTATGTTGTTGAGCTGTATGCGAACACTTATGACACGACGCCCTACAAAGAGTGTGACATTGAGCCAGACAAAGATCATCCAGATAAAGCAGACGATGATGACATTGAAGCGTTATGTTCACCTTTACCTTCGACTGATGATGACTCATCTGACACTTCAAAAAGCGAGGATGAGGAAAGTACAGTGCAACGTGATACTATTATTAATAGTGACAGTTCGACTAGCATTGATGTTGAACTAAGAAAGGAAACACGCAATGACAGTAAAATTAGTGAGGATGCCACAACAAAAGTAAAGGAAACCAACAAAGACGTATCTAACATGCCCAGCACTTCCAAACAAGTTGATACTTCGAGTAATATTAAGATTGCAGTTAAAGTAAATGACTTTGTTATTGTTGAGTTTACTAAGAATCAACACTATGTTGCACAAGTAATGAGCATTAAGAGTTACAAAGGGTATGAAAGAGTACATAATTTCATACTTGCGAAAATGCAATGTTTCATTTAATGGTGATGAATATAATTTTGTCTTCCCTGTGAAAAATGACACTGATACCATATATATGTCAAGAATCATTCATTTGTTGCCCAAACCTAGTGAAGACCGAACTGGCTTCAAATGGAGTTCTTCATACCCACACAATATGTATTAAAATATAATGCTATCAGTTGCATATAACATGTCTATAAAGTTTTTTTATGAGTAAGCAAAGCTAAGTTGTGTATGTATTAAACCATAAAGCTATCAGTTGCATATAACATGTAGACCTATAAAGTTCTGTATATATATACCGTATATATATATATATATATATATATATATACTGTATATATACTATATATTTAGTAGTGCATATGTCTAGTTATGTATATACTGTATTTTTTGTAATACATGCGTGTCATAACATCAGGTGTACATTTGTTTTTATAGTGAATACTGCATTCAAATCGCACGGTGATCAACATTACATTTTTCTTGTGATCACCGTTACGATGTATTTAAATTCCTATAAATAAACTAAATGTGTTTACAAACAAACAAAGTGACCAAAAGGTACCTTAATATGTCACGTAACAGATAAAAATAGCAACAGTCACCAGTTCTTAAAGAATTCATAGGAAATAGCAAAGTATGAAGGTAAGTGAAACATCATGATGCATTGATGTGATAACCATTACGGGATTTTTTATTTATATCTATGAAATATGAATAAATTTTGTTCGATGATGATGGTTTTAATAGCATATACTAACATCCCTTAATGTTCACTATAACTTTTTTTTATGTAGGATTATTACTTAATGAGCTACAACAAGAAACGTCCAGTTTTTTTGTCTGCATACGTGATCACCATTACGCTGGAATGACCCATCAGCCTTTTGTAATCCTCATGAATATCAGCTCCAGCCAACATCAGTTTCACATTTTGGTGAATTGTACATTAGGGTGGTTCTTCAAAATGAAAGTTAGAAAAGTCATGCTCCTAACCCTTAAAATGTTTTGTATGTATGGAAAAACCCTTGTGGTGAAATTTTAAGTCATTTGGACTAAATTTAGTGGTTGCACACAGTTTGTAATTTCACACATGTGGCTTGCATAAATGTTTGGGGTTGATTACACTGGTCTACAGCCAAAATGCTTCAGAAATAAAATTAGTCAATCTTTACTAATTTTGGGTCACTGAATATGAAAATGATGCCTAAAATTGCCAGTTGGCTCTATTTATAAAGATATCAGGCAACCCTGCACCCTACTAACTGGACTGCATCTGTCGTGTAATATGTAGATGCCTGTGACACATCAATGCATTGATTCTACTGTGCATGCGCGGTTATATTTTTTTATTTTAATAAATTAATGTAAATATATACATAGATATACAATAAAATGTAATTTTAAATTTATCTATTACATTATGTATTTGTAAATTATTTATTAAAAAATAGATTGGATCATTTTAACATTGCTTCCCATAATGTTTTTGATATTAATATAAATGGAATACTAACCTAACTTAACCTTACCTAATTTAAAATTATTAAAATGCAATGTAATTACATTAATTTATTAAAATTAAAAAAAATAACCACGCATGCGCAGTAGAGTCAAGGCGTCGATGTGTCACAGGCGTCTACATATTATGCCACAGCATCAGCTCATTTGTGGAAGTCATACAGTGTACCCTTGTCAAACTCTTTTTAGTGTTTGCTTTTGAAACTGTATTTTTTTAAGCCTAATTTGAACAAAGATGCCTCATAATTGCGTGAACAGTGTAGATAACTTCTGTTATGTTTGTGGAGAATTGACTTTTGCATCACAAAAGTGTGCTATAACCGCTGTGATTAGGAAAGCCTATCACCTTTATTTTGGCTGTAAGATTGGAGATCAGGACAAGAGCTGGGCCCCACACATATGCTGCAATACTTGCACAACAAACCTTCGCCAGTGGTTGAATCGGAAAAGGGAATCTATGCCTTTTGCAGTGCCAATGGTGTGGAGGAAACCAACATATCATGTCAGCAATTGTTACTTCTGCATGGTGCCTCCAGTCAAGAAAGGTATTTGCAAGAAGAAAAAGTGGATTTTACAATATCTGAATATACCCTCTGCTATACACCTGGTACCTCACGGCGAAGGACTACCCATTCCTGAGCCCCCACACTCATTCTCCCTGGAGTCAGAGGATGAAGAGAATGAAGGAACCTGCGAAACTTGTGAGCCTTCAACTTCACAAGACCCTGAATTTGTTTATAACTTGACATCTTCTAAACCACACATGATAACTCAGAATGAATTAAACGACCTTATCAGAGATTTAGAACTGCCAAAGAGTAAGGCAGAGTTGTTGGGCTCCAGATTGCAGCAGTGGAATCTCCTCGCTGAAAATGTTAGTGTGTGTAAGTTTCGTGACTGTCAAAAAGATTGTCCCATTCTTCATCATGGAAGGTGACCTTGTAGCTTGCAATGACATCGATGGTCTGATGGCAGCTCTCAACATTATTCACAATTCTGATGAGTGGAGACTGTTCATTGATTCATTGAAGTTGTCTAAAAGCTGTTTTGTTGCATGTTGGCAACGTATTGCCATCAATTCCAGTTGGTCATGCAGTTCACATGAAGGAAACATATGACAACATGAAGCAACTTTTGAACTGCATAAACTATGACAAACATCAGTGGCAGGTTTGTGGTGACTTGAAAGTTGTTGCTATCATGCTTGGACTGCAGCTGGGCTACACTAAGTATTGCTGTTTTCTGTGTGAATGGGATAGTTGGGCTAGGACTTCTCATTACATCAAGAAGGATTGGCCACTGACACTCATTGGAACCTGGAACAAAAAATGTTCAGTATCCTCCACTTGTAGAATTGAGCAAGATTTTGTTACCACCCTTACACATCAAACTGGGCGTCATGAAAAATTTTGTTAAGGCTATGGATAAAATGGGGGCAGCTTTTAAGTACCTCGGTGGTAAATTCCCAAAGCTCAGTGAAGCAAAAATCAAGGAGGGTGTATTTGTTGGTCCACAGATCCGCGAGCTTCTTAGAGATGAGTAGTTTGACCGTATCCTAGGTGGTGAGGAGAAGACAGTGTGGAATGCTTTCCAGTTAGTAGCAACCAATTTTCTTGGAAATACCAAAGCTGACAATTACAGGGAGCTGGTGGAAAACCTGCTGTTGTCCTATCAAAAAATGGGCTGCAATATGTCTTTAAAGATACATTTCCTCCATTTGTACCTGGAATTTTTTTTGGCCAACTGCGGAGCAGTCAGCGATGAACATGGTGAATGTTTCCACCAGGATATCTCAGTGATGGAGAAACGCTACCAGGGGAAATGGTCCAATGGAGTCCATCATTGTTAGCAGACTACTGCTGGACAATAACAAGAGATGCTCCAGAAGTTGAATACAAGAGACAAGCAAAGAAGTGACGGGTTGAATCAATATAAGTGACTGCATTATACAGGTATGTTACTAATATATAGTATACATATACGCAAAATGTGTAACTTAAATTTTTTTTGGAAACTGTAGCCAATCGACTGTTTTTATGGTCATATTCATTTTCAGCACCCCAAAATCCATAATAGGAAACACATTTTATCTCCGAAGCACAAACTTTTTCAAAATTTGTAGACCAGTGTTATTTATTCTCCACTGCTATACTTGTGATTTTGACCATTCCAGTTGACCTTGCTGTGTACTGCACATTTTGAAGTTGTTTTTAAGTTAATTGTGTACAGTACAGCTGTACTCTGATTGGTGTATGCAGACCAGTGGGAGACAATGAGTCATACACAAACCTGTTCTCTGCCACATAAAGCCACCAACAATCAGTTGAACTCTGACCATATTAACAGTGGGAAGAAGAAATCAATTATACTCCAGATCTTACATTGATTGATTAATCTATTTATTTAATTAGTATTATCATTATTATTATTTACTGTAATTTTTTTTATTAAATTCTAATCAATTTCATGTATTTTTTTCAGAATAATTGATACCTATCAGTGATTGATCATGACTAGAGACCGGATTTTGCCCTTTTTGCCTTTTTTATTCCCGTTTATAGATTCATAGGCTTCTTTTAGAGAAATCCATTTCGGGACTGTGGGATGTATATAATTAAATGTTATAGTGCCTATAAACGCCTATTTTGATGGTTAGTGCCTAATTTTAAAATACGTGCCTATACAGTATATGCCTTTTTTAATTTTATTGTACTGAGTAAAGCAAAATAACTCGCATTTTTTTGAAACTTGTAGGCCTAAATAGGGCAGGGGATGGAAAAACCGAGGCTAGTCCTGAGGCAACCAGCACAGCCAATCAGATCACAATACGTCAGCCAAATCCAGCCAATCAGATCACAATACGTCAATGTGACGCGTTCGGCCTCGATCATTTTGTTTGGTGCGTGCAACGTGGTGTTTGTTCAAGTGCTTTTGCTAAATAAAATCTCACGTTTGTGCTTACAGCTTTTTTTATAAGTGAGAAAAAATGCCTAAGGACAAGACAGCCAAAAGTGTTCTGTTCAGGCAGTGGATCAAGAAGGACTCAAACTTCACTACGGATGGTAGAGTTATTTTCTGCCAACCTTGTTCCAAAGAGGTATGCTGCAACATTTTTTATTCTTTATCCAAAATAACAAACCCACTCGATGTAAACAAATGCATGCGAGGGAATTTGATGCTCCAACAATGAGTGATAATGTGAGCTTTTCCGAATTTAATAGCATCCTAAAGATAAATTGGTAAAGAGTGGTGAAAAACAAATTGTTTTAAATTATTTTAATATTAATTTAATTAATCGAACAACCAACTTCGACGTTCGACTAATGCATTTTATAATTTAGTTACCCTAAAAATTGTCGTTTTCTGTAGTTTCTGAAAAAAAAAAAAAGATTGGTATCTAAAGAAATTATTAAGTTAAGTTGGGTTCTTATAATGAATAGAGAATAATAGCTTTTTGTTTGTTGTTAATTTGATTTATTTTAATGCATGGCGCAGTAATTAAGTTTGTTTTTCAGTAATGTTTTTCAGCATGTGACTTGCCTGGCTCATGCTCTCCATCGGGTGGCAGAAAACATCCGGGGACATTTTTGGAACGTAAATGCACTTGTATCGTCGGTGAAGAAGGTCTTTCTCAAGGCACCTTCAAGAATTGCTGCTTTCAAGGCAGCTCTTCCAGAAACACCCTTGCTACCTCAGCCAGTTTTGACTTGATGGGTTTCCTGGCTTCAAGCTGCCATGTATTATGCTGAAAATATCAGCGAAATTGCCAAGGTATGAAACATATTCAGTTTAATTAGTACATTCTTCTACAGCCATTTCAAAAGCAGCAAAGCACATTTCATCTTAATTCTGTTTTTTGTTGCAGGTCGTTGAAAACTTAGACGAGCATGAGGCAGTCGTGATAGGAGAAGCGAAGGAGGCCTTATCGTGTCTAACCCTTCGAGGAGACCTGGCCTACATCATGGCCAATTTCGGACGGGTGCCAGGGACCATAACCAAGCTGGAGGAGAGAGGCCTGCCATTTGTTGAAGCAGTGGAAATAGTTCAAAATTTAAGGAAGGAGCTGAGCCAGGTTCCTGGTAACGTAGGGAAAGAAGTGGTAGCAAAATTTGAAAATGTTCTCAGACGCAATCCTGGTTGGCAAACGTGAACGTTTCAATAGTGTTCAAAGGAGAGCGTCAGGAGGTTCTGGACTTTGAGCCAAGCGAATTAGCATCTTTGAAGTTCGCACAAATTACGTCTTGCGATGTCGGAAGGTCATTTTCTCGATATAAAAATGTATTGAGTGACAGGCAATGTCAATTTAAGCCACAGAACCTTGAAAAATTTTTAATCATCAATTGCCATTTCAATTTATAGTTTAGTTGAGTTTTTGTAAGAAGAGAGTTTAAATGTTTGGATTTTACTTTGATTCAAATAAAATGTTTGATGGTTTTTGAGATGTTTAGTTTATTTTTTACAATAAAAATCCTGATATCTATCAGAACTGCAAATGGGTTTACTGTAAGTCAACAATAATAAGAGAAAAGTGGGAAAATAGAAATGCCTATTAAGTGCCTTTTTTAGCTTTTAGTGCCTATTTAAGCGACTTTTTTAGGGCTTCTTTAGTGCCTTTTTGCCTACCTATTATTGATTTTTTAGTGCCTATCAATCCTAACTCTAATCATGACAATTTGTTCTAAGGATTACTTTTGCAAACCAGATGATGGGATTGAAGGAACAAAACTTCCTTCTAAAGGACAAGTTCTTTCATTCTTCCTGCACCTTCACATTAAGGAGGGGAAGACAATTAGGGAAAGTGCCACAACAGTGATCATGCGTGTAACAGAATTTTGGGAGAAAGCAAGAATTCTAGTGATCCGCAAAGATAATGCAATTACTAAAGTAGAGAAGCTGTACACAGTTTATCAGAGTTTGAAGAAAGGGAAAAACAGAAGATCAATCTCACAGATACAGAAGGAGAATGACTTTGAGGCAGAAATGTCCAACTTGTTTGACATAGCCACATCTGATGCCCTCACAATAATGACAAATCAAGAAGACTGAGAATTCCTAATTGCTCAACAGGAACTAGGCTGTAGAGCAGGGGTCCCCAACCTTTTTGTGCCGAAGAGCACATTCAAGACTACCGGTAGTGCAGCGGGCACCATTTACTTTTTCAAGGCAAATTTATAGTTGGACTTAATAATGAACATAATACACAAAAAAAACATTTAATTCCTATGTAAAATAATGAATATAATTCACAAAAAAAAAATAAGGATGGGCTAACTAAGAATCTTAGAAAAATTATCAAAATGATAACTTAATTTATTTATAAAGAAATAATTATTTTCAAATAAATGAGTATCTGTTTCCGTAATTAACTACTAAAATTTAATAAAATGTTAAGTATGTTACATATTTTAAATATTTAGTAACTAAATATTTAAAATATGTAACATACTTAACATTTTATTAAAAATTTAAATAAAAACTTATTAATTGTAGTCAGTCAGTGGCAGGCACACGCAAAAGGGTCGGCGGGCGCCATAGTGCTCGCGGGCACAGGGTTGGGGACCCCTGCTGTAGAGGAACAATGGGACCAATTGATGCCAAGCAAGCTGCAAAAGAGAACTAATCTCTGAAGAGGAAGATAATGGAAGAAGAATGGAGAAGTGAATGGGAGAAGGAAGATGCAGCATCCTCAAACACACTACAATTGGAGTCATCTTCCACCAGCAGCACAGATGAATCTGGAAATGAAGAAGAAGGTTCTGATGTTGCTGTTGAAGGAGCCAGCCTTTCAAAATGTCTCAGAGCCAAAAAGAACTTAATATCTCCATCACTGTCTATGGCTCTTGATAGGACAAAGCTGTCAGACAGGGCTGCTACTTATGTTCTAACAGAAACAGTATGCTCAATTGGTAAAAATCCCGAAGAATTCAACATCAACCGCTCCTCCATCCAATGCCTGTGTCAGAATCACCGGAAATTGCTCACAGAAACCCTGAAGGCTGAGTTTCAAGCTGATGTGCCTTTGATTGTCCACTGGGATGGAAAACTTCTCAGGTACTTGACAACCAAGGAACATATTGACTGCCTACCAATTATTGTTACTGGCAAGGGGGTCTCCCAGCTGCTGGAAGTTGCCAAGTTAGCAAATGGGACAGGATCAGAACAAGCCAAGGCTGTAATAGCAGCTCTTAATGAATGGGGTTTGAAGGAGAAGGTTATAGGATTGTCATTTGACACTACAGAGCTCTGCTAATACTGGGTGAAAGTTAGGTGCATGTGTTCTCATAGAACAGGAGCTGCAGAAGGATCTTTTGTATCTGGCATGCTGCCACCATATCTTGAAGCTTCTTGCTGAGACAGCTTTTACCACACTCATGAGTACTACTAAAGGACCAGATGTTTTGATTTTTAAGAGGTTTCAAGATCAGTGGGAGTTTATTGACAGAAATTCATATGCAACTGCAGCTGATTACAAGGAGATAGCTGATCTCATCAATGACCCAGAGCTAGTGGCTTGGGCTGAAAAGTCACTGACAGAGCAAAAGGACCTTCGTGATGACTACCGGGAATTCATAGGGCTTTCATTGATCTTCATGGGAGTCACTCCTCCACAGGGTATCCACTTTATGGCACCTGGTCCCATGCACTGTGCTAGGTGGATGTCCAAGGTAATATACTCACTCAAGATCTGGCTTTTTCATCATCAGTTTAAACTGACAGACAGGGAGAAGAATGGTCTTCAGCAGATGTGTGTCTTTGCAGTTAAGATCTACCTCAAGGCATGGATTGAAGCTCCTCTGTCTGCATCAGCACCAAACAATGACCTGAATCTTCTGAAGGCTCTCCCTGCCTATGCCACTGTCAACACTGCTGTATCAAAAGCGGTTCTAGCCAAGTTCTCATCACACCTCTGGTACCTGTCAGAGTAGCTGGTGGCCCTTGCCTTTTTTGATCCATCTGTGTCCTCTTCTACAAAGAAGCTTATGGCAAGGGCAACAAGGGAATGTGAAGGAACAGAAGATGCTCCTAAGTGACAGACAGTCAATCCAGCAGCTATTGAGCAGCTTCAGCTCTCTGATCTTGTGACTAGAGGGTCTCTATCCTTCTTTGAAAAGCTTCATCTGTCCACTGACTTTCTAGACCAGGATCCAGACACTTGGCCAGCTAGAGAGGATTATAGGGAGGCGCTCAAGGTTGTCAACAGCCTCACTGTCACAAATGATCATGCAGAGCCTGGAGTTGCTCTCATTGAAGAGTACACTCATCTCCTGACACAGGATGAACAGCAAACCCAGTATCCCCCCGCCTTTGAGTGGCTAATACTCCCTTTTTAGGGAGGGGGACCCGAGTGCTTGCATTTTTAGGCCACCAGAAGTTCTCCTGTTTATTATTATGAAAGTATCCTGAATCGCGATATTAAAACTTTAAGGTCACTGTGCAACCCCTAAAACTTGATGTATTAAAAAAAATTTCACATGCAGTAGTTTTACTTCAATACCAAAAAAATTAAAGGTTAGGAGTAAAACGATTCAAATTTTTTTTTTGCCCATATGTAGCTAAGAACCATCCTATTGTACATACACAAACACTGTGTACCCCTGCTACACCAACTGTCACACACCACTTTGGTTGAAGTTCACAGAACTTAGAGAAGCTAATTTCAGGGCCATTTCGATCTTTCTAAGCAATGTACAGTGAGGCCTTGCATAATGAATTTAATTTGTTCCAGAAGGTCATTCGTTAACTGAAAAATTTGTTATGCAATGCATTAGTTCAATGGGATTTTCAGTAATTCGTTCCAGAGCCCAAATTTTGACCCTTTTTGCGCTTGTTTACCCATTTTTTAAAGGTTTTTTAAAGGTTTTTTAGTGTAATTTGTTCTTATTGTTATATTAATGTTATTCTATGTATATATTTTAAATAAACATGCTAAATAAATAAATTAAACAGTTAAAAATAAAAATATTTTTATTTACCTTGGTCTTGGAGGTGATGAGCTTGTGGGCTGGAGATGAAGCTTGGAGGAGGATGGGAATTAATGGTTTCTGGAAGGAGAATCTCCTTCCATTAGGACATCTGGGAGGTCAAATGATTCTCTCCTGGGTGTCCTATTGCCAGTTGGACCTGGTTAAGGGTCATCAGGATCAACCACATCCACAGAAGATGTTGAAGTTGAAGCAGTGGGGGCTGTTGTAGTCTTGAAGTAGCTGTTAATTTTTCTCTGTTTCTTTTTGCTTTCTGCAAATTCCCTGAAATATGGCAGGACTTTGTCTTCGAAATGACATAGCAAGCTCAGTAACTTCAACATTAGGGTGCTTGCTTGCAATGGCCTTCACCTTGCCCCAATGTAACATTAATTCATTGACTTCAGCAGAAGTTACTTTCTCTTCTGTTTCATCATCCTCCTCACCAGCATCTGACCCTGACTCTGATTCCTTGGCCAACTCCAGAAGATCTTGCGCAGTCAACTCCTTTCCATGGTCTGCAAGAAGTTCTTCAATGTCCTCTTGATTGACTTCAAGGCCCATATCTTGACCCAACTGGACAATTTCAGCCTCTACATTTGGTTCATCTGTTTGAAAACCTTCAAAATCACGCAGCAGATGGCCACAACTTCTTCCAGGCAGAGTTCATGCAAATTGTTGAGACTTCTCTCCATGCTCTCACAACATTCTTGACAGCCTCCAAAATGTTGTAATGCTGCTTCCAGAACTGTGTTAAGGTTACAGAATCCTCACTGGAGGTTGCATTATGGCGCTGAGCAAACATGAACTTCGTGTATAGCTTCTTGAAGTTTGAAATAACCTGCTGGTCCATAGGTTGGAGCATTGATGTTGTGTTTGGAAGCAGATATTTCACAGTAATGAAGCTGAAACTTGTCTTGACAATTTTGTCTAGATCTAGGTCATGGGCCTTAGCATTGTCAAGAAGCAATAAGACCTTTAAAGGAAGTTTATTGGTCTCCAGGTATTTTTGCACTGTAGGGCCAAAAACTTCCACAATCCACTGATTAAATAGTGTTCTTGTCACCCATGCCTTTTTATTGTGTTGCCAAAACACCCCAAGAGTAGATGGGTTCACCTCCTCCTGCTTGAATATCCTGGTATTTTGGGAATGATACACAAGCATAGGCTTAATCTTCAGGTCCCCTGATGCATTCCCAGCCATAAGTAAAGTAAACTGGTCTTTCATTGGTTTATGGCCAGGCAGTTTGGACTCTTCTCTAGTAATGTAGGTCCTGTTCGGTAGCTTTTTCCAAAATAGGCCAGTTTCATCTGCGTTAAAAACTTGAGGCAAATAATCCTCCTCCTCAACAAGTTCTGCAAATTCTATTTTAAATTCCTTTGCTCCTTCAGTATCAGCACTTGCAGCCTCACCTTGCCTTATAATGTTCTTAATTCCTGACCTTCTCTTGAAATTTTCAAACCACCCACGACTTGCATTGAATGATTCATATCTTTCAACTGATGCTGGAAGGGATTCCTTAATTTGTTCATATATTTGCACTGCCTTGTCACTAATGAATGCCTTAGTAATGGATTCCCCCTTCATTTCCTTTTCTCTAATCCATATCAGTAAAACTTTCTCCATTTCAGCAATAGCTTCCCTTCCTTTAATAAGTCTACTTGTAGCATCACTTACTTTAGTTTTCATAATTTCTTCCTTCTTAAAAATTGTCAAAACTGTACTGGCAGACAATCTATATTCAGCAGCAAAATCTTTGGTGCTCGTTCCAGATTCACTTTTTTAATAATGTCCTGCTTCATCTGGAGGCTGATAGTTTTCCTGGATTTCTTTGGAGCATTAGCAGATGATGAAGGTCTTTTAGGGGCCATGACTACACGTTTTATACACTTATAAAGCTAATAAATTAAAATTTAATAGTGAGCAATTGTGTTGTATTATTGTAACAACACGTGTTATCGTAAGCCCACTTGGTTCACTGTAATTCACTTTTTCTCTTTATTATGTGCACTGTAATTAACTTTATTTAGCACTAATAATGCTTAAAAGCATTAATTATTATTTATTCACTACCTATATTAATTAATGATATTATAATGATAAATCAATGTAAAGCAAAATTTAAAAAAAAAATTGATAGTAAGTGCAGAGGCGTACCAATACTTTTTGCCACTCGGGGCGAAAATGCCCCCCCCCCCCCCCCCCACCGCAACAATTTTCAATTTTAAAAACAATTCCTTTACAAAAACACTTCTAAACAAATGGAAGAAAAACTTAAATAAAGCAACTTCAATTTTAATAATACTACATAATGTACCGTACATAATACACTACATAATTTTAACAATAACTATATAATGTATAATGCCTAGTTAAATTTTCGGACTTTCATAACAGAAAATTCATAAATGATTTTTTCTATGTCCATTGTCTCTGCAACTTCGCGTTCAATTGAAATAATCACCAAATTGCTCAGTCTAGATTGACTTATAGTTGACCTGAGGTAAGTTTTTATAAGTTTCAGTTTCGAGAAACTTCGTTCGCAACTTGCCACGGACATGCATGTAGTTAGACAGATCCGGAGGGCAATTGTTATATGAGGCAAAGATTCCACTAGATCCCATTTAACGATCCACTGAAGTAGTTTTAACATATCCCAGTTCTTTGGATCATCGTCGACGCTTATGCTTTCGAAACTGAGCAAATGTCTGCCCAAACGCTTTATTTCTTCCAGTAGACTTCCTGGATTAATGTCATTGTAGATGGAAGAAAAATTATTGACCTTGGTATTAATTTCTTCATCTTTGGACTGATTCAAAAGGTATGAATGAGACAGAAATTCAAAGCGATCATTCATGTTTTTAAGACAAACTGTGCGTTTTTCAATTTCTGCTAATAAATGATCCATGATTTCAAAAAATTCTCTGCGTACATCCTCTTGCACGGTCAATCCAGCATCACGAACTTGCTCTCCAGGCATTCTTCTCCGTCTCCTGACTCTGCGGTCTATACTGATATCCATTTCATTACAGAACTCTTCGGCGGCATCTGCAGCGTTTGATACTACTGCCTCTCGTTCATTAGTTAAAAACACGGATAAAGAGTTCATTTTTAATGCACACTGGTCCAAAGCAAGTCCCTTTCTTTGAAAATATAACTGAGCATCATTGATTTCTTTCAGCACTGGATCCCAGAAAAATAAGTACACAATGAATATGTATGACATGATGGAGGTCAACAGAGCTTCAGCATCGCCCTTTGTGTCCAGATTTTCGGAGACCCCTTCACTCAGTTCTTCCAAGGCACTAACAACGTGAGTCAAGTTCTTCTTAAGACTAGAAACAGCATCATACTTAGCACTCCACCGCGTATCAGAGACTCGCTTGACAGTGATTTTGGAATGTTTTGTTAAGACATCCCAACGATGAGTAGAGGAAGAAAAGTAGACAAAAATTCGTTCAATTGTTCCAAAGAAAGTTACAGCATTAGGACTCAGTCCTGCGGCATGAACTCCAGCCAAGTTCAGCGAGTGGTTATTGCAAGGAATGAAAACAGCGTGTTTGCTAACATCAAGAATTCTGTGTTGAACTCCAAGATGAATACCTGCCATCGTAGCAGCATTGTCATACCCTTGACCATAACAATTCTGGATATCCAGCCCATCCTCACGGAGCTTAGTGACAATGAGATCAGTAACTGCCTCAGCAGTCTTCCCTTCTAATTTAATAAAATCAACGAAGGATTCCTTCACCTCTACATTACCATCTTTAATCGACACATAGCGAATTACCCGAGACATCTGATCAATATGCGATATATCTGGTGTACTATCGAAAATTATTGCAAAGTACTTTGCACTAGACACATTATCAATTATACATTTTCGAACATTACAGCTGATTAGTTTGATGAACTCATTTTGAATGTTAGGTGACAAGTACGTAGTGGATATCTTGTCAGTCATTCGTATTTTTGTAAGATGTTCCCTAATTACTGGATCATATTTGCCCATTAGTTTTATTAACTCCAAAAAGTTTCCAGAATTGCCAGCTAGCCCAGCTTCTTCATTTAAGTTCTCTCTGTGCCCTCGGAATGCAAGATCTTGTTTTGCCAAGAACATGATGCAGTCATAAATTCGTCTCAGTATTTCTTTCCACTTAGCAGTAGCATGTTTTATTTGCAACTGATGTGCATTATCTATTGTAGCATTCAACTGAAGGCGCATAGACAACTCTTTCCATTGTTCAAAGCATCGGGTATGATATGGACTGTTTTCATGTTCAGGTACTCTTGGATTCAGTTTCCTCCAGGCAAAAAACCCTTCTTCTTTTCCAAATGCACTGGAGATGTTGTTGAAGAGACGACAGCAAAAGCAATGCAAGCTACATTTTGAAGGTGAGAAGATTAGCCATGACATTTCAATTTTTTTGCCATTTACCAAAGTTTTGAAATACCAAACTTTTGACATTGACCTATTGTTTGAATCAGCTGGAAAGGGTCCATTCATGTTTTTCAAATGTGATGGTCCACGTTTAATGAGTTCAATTCTCAAATTGTCTGTCATTGGAACGGGCCAGTTGCCAGAATTGTTAAACAGACTCTGTGGGTGATGGGTGGGTGGGTGACTTTGTGATGTAGATGAGGTTTGATCCTGATTATTTGGGGGTTCACTTGAAGTTGCCGCTTGAACATCTATCTCTAAAGATATATCACATTGCGGTTGATCTCCTTGCTTCCCAGAAGGCACTGAAGGTGTGTCTGAGAATCCCATTAACTGATGAAATCGCTTAGCACCACGCTTGCCTTCCTCCTCTTTTTTTTCGCGAAGATTCTTGTATGCAGCACCACTCAGTCTGTCATTTGCTCATGTTTGCTAATTCAGTAGGGTATCTGCAAAATAAAACAACCATTAATTATTAACATCATCAAAGCTCAAAGAATGCAAAGCCTAACCTAAATAATATAGGGAAAGTCTGAAAAATAGGGCTGGCAACCTTTCCGATGTGAAAATTTAACGCAACTATTTGTGGAAATAGTGGCATTGAGGTGGCATATATAGCATTTAATGATGATTTTTCATCAAAACCATGGATATTTTGTACACAAATAACGCGCGACAATGATGAGATATAATATTTTGGAGGGTTGCATTTTAAAACATAAAAACCCAAAATTTTGCATACTGCGCCCGCCTGACAGTAATTTGCCGCCCCTTGTGAAGTGCCGCTCGGGGCGGTTGCCCTTCTCACCCCTCCCTTGATACGCCACTGAGTAAGTGTACACAACTGCTCACGACAGCTACCAACCTCCAACTGAACAGAAAACGTGTTATTACGTTTTTTGTTACCAAATTCGTTCTCCAAGGTAAAATCGTTATTTAAATCAATGGAGCCTTATGGAGGTAATTCGTTAGGCAAAAATTCGCTATTTAAGGCGTTCGTTATGCAAGGCCTCACTGTACATTTCTTTCAAATTGCTGAGCAGCAGTCTTTTTTGTTTTTGAAGCTTTTTTCCATCAATCCTGACAGACACCCAATCTTTCTTCCCTGGGCACATCTGGCTGAATTCATCATCATCATAAAACTTTTGAACTTTTACTACTACTTCCTCAGGCAGTGTTTTTCCTTTCTTTTTTCCTGGTATTGCAAGAATACCTGACTCTGCTTTCAACTTCTTGGCTGTTTTAACCATTCAAAGAGAAACTTCAAATTCTTCTGCTGTTTGCTGTATAGACCAGCTGTTAGGCTCCAGAGTTAGAATCTGCAGTTTCCTTTCTTTGTCTGATAATTCCATTTGGCTTTTCAATTCTTCCAACAGTATTTCATAATCTTCACAATTTCTGCACCTCTGCTGACTTGTGCTAGCTTCCATTTCACCCACATCAATCCCTGTAAGAGCTGCCATTTTCTGACCAATAGCTTCTTGTGCTTGTCTTGTCTTTTTCTTTTGACATATCCTGGTAAATCTCTCTCGCTCACTTTTTGTGGCTTTACAGGGGAAATGTCAAGTGCTGAACAGCTGGTGTCTAGTTTCTGCTTTTGTGCTTGTGGTGGATCAAATGATTCACTTGATGATGTTGAACTGATTCTTTATATTTCAGCCCTCTGTTTCCTGCAATCAGGACAAACTTTCTGTCCAGGCTTGATGTCTTTGCCAGTCTCTTCCTTCTGTAACAGTTGAGCTGTTGCAATGCCAATTGCCCAAAGTGATTTTTTGGGTAATGTTGATTTATGATATTCAAATGGGTTGCAACAGTGCTTCTGCAGACACTCATATCTGGTCAAAAGAAGCTGTTTATGGTGCAAGCATATGTATGCATCTTCCTTAAATTGGACTACTACTATTCCTGTTCGAAGAAAAAGTAGTTGTCTTTCCTGAACTGTCAGCTCTGTGAACAGTTTCAAACCACATTTTCTGGAAAATGTTTTCAGGTGACACACTGTTCCCTCTTTATTTCCAATAGTACAAGCTTCCAGTTTTCTTTCAGTTTCCATGGGTTCTCCCACATGAACACTATTAGTATCTGATGATTTGGCCATTTTCAGTTTTGATCTGAAAACAATAATAGTCATGTATTACATGTTGTTGAACATAAATAAAAATATTATGTATAGCATAGCACCTAGTCCTGCACTATATAATCGGTAACAAGAACAAAAGAAAAATAAAATATTGTGCCAATGAAATAACAATTATAACACTAGAAACATCACACGGAACAAAATTTCAAAGCTCTACTAGACCTACAAAAAAGCAAGACACCAAAATAAAAAAACTAGGCCCTAGTATCTCAGGATATGCTCTTTTCATTGGTTTTTGTTAGAGTATGGTGTGAGCCATCCCACATGATCATTTTGAGCTTTAAAGATGGGACGTATTTGTCGCATAAATTAATTTCAGGCATTTTTTATGCCTTATAACTCAGCAACTAGAACAGGTAGGAAAATCTGGATTGAAACATTTTGTAGCATATGGGCAGTACTTTCTTGGTTTCTAACAAAAGCTCACAGAGTCAAGTAGATCCACAGCTATTTTGAAGCCTACTTTGGGGATATTTTATGGAAAATCTATACTTCCTAGAGCTCTAGTAATGTGAGTTTTGAAATCTACAGTAAATTTTGACCCTAGGAGCAAGTTTTCAGAGCAGAAGGATTTGTTACTGTGAAATGCTGACTAGCTAAAAATGGCACAAATAATTTGGCACTCAATGTGATGGACAAAGTAGCCCATGCTCTTGGAGCCCTAGTGGCAGAACCACAAGAAATATGGAACTAACACTTTGCAGAACTTCCTTTAAGGCTTAAAGGAATCTGTGAGCAAAGTTAGAACAAAATCTGACATGGTGAGGTGGGGCACTTTTCCAAAATTGGTCCACTTGATGTGGAATGACGCAAAAGCTTGTAGATTCACTTATTTTTCTTTGACTCAGTCCCTCACCATGCAAATGTATTATTTTATATCTAATCTCCAGAAATTGTACTTTTTGTCATTTCTTAAGCCTGTGAAAGAAAAAAAACAGCATGAATTAGGATTATAATGAGAAACGTTTTGGATAAATTTGTTTTGCAGAATTCAAGTGAATATGTCAGTACTTTTAATTGTAAATATTGATATAACAATAGCTTAGGAGCATTTACTGCAGATCCATCGGTAATAGTTCGCTGGATCTTTAAACACATGCGTTATAAGTAATATAATGAATCAGCCCTCAAGTCCAATTTATGCATACTAGAAGGTCATCCAGCTTATACAACTTTATACACTTAAGTACTGTACTAACTTAGTTATACAGTAATATGAACCAGAGGTTCTAGTTGATATGTATTTTAGTATCAAAACCAATTTTCATACAACAGATTATCTAATAGTTATCAGATCGACAGTGGTCTCTGACTTTTGCACAGTACTATATATATATATATATTGGAACCAGTCCTCAGATGAGGTTGCAGTCAGTTGTTTACATGTGCATATGTTCATAAGTAGGTAAGTCTATGTATGCATTTTCATGCTGTGTGTTGAATGTGGAGATTTGAGGGCTATACATACATGTGTAACTGTACTGAAGTAGTTTGGTTATGGAAAACTCCACTTTAACATCCCGTAGTCCGGTAAAGTGGGGGTTGTTCGCACTTCACTTTAACGTTCCCTGGTATGTTAAAGTGGGGGTTTTCCTTACTTCACTTTAGTGGAAATTTCACTTTAGCGACCCCCCCCCCCCCCCCCCCCCCAAAGTGTATGTTAATGTGAGGGTCTACTGTATATATATATATATATATATATATATATATATATATATATATATATATATATATATATACAGGGTGGGCCGTAAGTTTCCATACATAGGAAAAATTAAACGTTTGTTTTTATGTTTCAGATACCCTAAGAATATGCGTTTGACGTAAGATCTTGTTTACTGATGAAGCAAATTTTTATGTCAATGGAGAGGTTAATTGGCAAAACATACGTTATTGGAGTAATGCTAACCCTAACTGGCTGAGTCCGACGAAGATGCAAGGTGCCGGTAAAGTGATGGTGTGGGCCGGGATATGGGGTGACAGAATTATTGGACCAATTTTTGTCAGTGGAAATCTTAATGCCGAAAGGTATCTTAACATGTTGCAAGAAGAGATTTTCCCATCCCTGCTAAACGAGGAAGGTAACTTCCCAGTTTACTTCCAGCAAGATGGAGCTCCACCTCATTATGGTCTTCACGTGCGTCGGTATTTGGATCAGCAGTTTCCGGATGCTTGGATTGGTCGGCCTGGTCCTGTGGAGTGGCCTCCCAGATCCCAGATCTCACCCCCCTTGATTTCTATCTTTGGGGGCACTTGAAGGCCATGATGTATCAGGAAAAGATACGAGACATAAATCATCTAAAGGAACGTATCACCAACGCCATTACAAGCATAACGTCAACTGTGCTAATGCGTGTTCATCAACAGTGGGGAACACGTATTGAAATGTGTTTTCAAAACAATGGCAACCATGTAGAGCATATTATATAAATAAAAATGGTTGTCCATAACAAAATGTTTTTTTTTCCTATGTATGGAAACTTACGGCCCACCCTGTATATATATATATAAATAACATGACCTTTAACCTGTGTGTTCTCCAATTGCGTGTGCTAACCAGGGGTGCTCCCCCCCCCCTCCAGACCCCCCCAGACCCCCCCATGATAATATATACAGGAATACCTCAAAATTCATCATTAATTTGTTCCGGAATAACATGAAGAAATATGAAACGATGAAATTCGAGGTAGATTATAACATGCTTCAATGAGAAAACATTTTACTGTATTATGTTATTAAACAGATTAATTAATCAAATTCTACTCATTTTTTCGGCAAAATATAATGTATATTGCGTTGGTAAACAGTTGAATTTCATCAATTTTGATAATTTTTTTTTTTTCACATTTGAGTCATTCCAGCTCAACTGGTACAGATTTCAGAAAGTTGGTCGCGTGACCATCTCCGATTTTCTTCAAATTTGCAGGGTTGATTCGTACACTATTCAATAGCTTAAATCTAAAATTTTAGCTTCCTCGGTCAAACACTTTTAATTTTATGGTCGCTTAAATGGCCCCCACCTTCGACAAAAAATGCCCTTGTTGGGCTTGATCGGCCAATGCCTTCATTTTGAGAGGTCTTGAAAAGTGTCTTCTGATAGTAGAAGCAGCTTCAAATTTGTCATGCCAATACAACTTCTGGTGGGCTTTTCAATTTTGCAAGCTTAAAAGGCTGTGGAACAAATAGTTTCTGAGTTACAAGGGCTTAAACATGGCTCCATTTTGAAGCTTGCATCAATTCCTCCCACTTTTACGACTACCATTTTCAAAAGTTTTAGTTCTACATCAATCACAGCTGTTTTAATACTCCTAATAGTCTCTATGGGTTGTAAATTTATGAGTGAAATAAAAAATAACCAAAAAAGGATTTATTTTTATTTTTAAAAATTTCCAAAAGTTGATATTTTCACAAAATTTGCAAAATTAACATCAACTTTGGGGCTTAATATAAAGGTGTCCAAAATTAGTCAGGGAGTTGATACTTCTAGTAAAGAAAGATACATATGTGTACAAAAACATATATTAAGGAATAGATCTCAACTCAACTCCTTCATATAGATTTGGCTATTCAGAAAAAAGTACTTTTTGTGAAAAATTCTAAATTTTTTCAAAATTTTGGAATGTTTAAATTTCTTTTTACAATATTGAATTGTAATTTTACTTCCATTTTATTACTTGGTAAGTTAATTCACAAATGTTAAATTATCTAAATAAGTTTTACTCATAAAAAAGACAATATATACCTAGATTATTACTACATTTGCAGTTAACACAACAGATGGACCAGCTTGTAGGCTCAGTACTTGGATCTACCTAAGTAAATCATGTAGAACCGTGTTCTACTGCTCTTTAAGCACTTCCTAGTAATTTAAATTATGTAGTTAGTACAGTACAGATAAACTAGCAGTAACCACCATTTTCAGTACAAAACCTTAAATTTAAGTAGCTTTGTTGTATTACTTCCCTTAATACAAGTGTACAGTACTTAGCTATATACAATAATGAATTCCTGAGTTTTTAAGCATGTGAATTATTGGCTATAAGTTCATATTCTTTTTTTAATATTTGTTTAATGTAAATTCGTATGTAAACTTATATATAGCTAATAACTCTTATGTTTAGACACTGACTCAGGAATTTATTATTGTACTCAGGCTTTAAGTCTGATTGTCTTCAACACTCCATGGCCTCACAGCCATAAATTGGCAATTTATTATTCAGCTTGATACAGGTCTGTAGTTACTTAGCTTTTTCTAAAATACTCTTCAATTTTAGATAAACAATCATTTGATAACTTGTACTGTCTCCCCATTTTCCCAGCAACTGTAGGTGGTTCAATTGAACACAAAACATGTTGGAATGGAATCCAGCAAACGTCCTCTTGTTCAGGCCATTTAAAAGGATTCTTTTTCATGAAATTTACTAATAGATCCTTCTCAGTATCACACACTTCAACTATGTTTCCAACAAACCAGTCACCTTCATAGAAACAGGCCACATATGTACCAGGTTTATATTGGTAAGCCACATTTTCTTGTGTAGCATTGAGGAAGGAAAGTTGTACATTAAAGAAATTTTCATCACTAGAAATTTTGTACAGTTTAATGCCTGTTGATGAAGGTCTAAAGCAGTGATATGAACGGGTTCCTGGGATTGTCTTAATTAAGGAATACCTTTTTTCTAACTCAAATAAATTAGCATTTTCCTCAATTTAGTTGAATCAATGTACAGAAATTGTATACCATTAATATTAGATTTGCACCAATCGAACATCTGTTTTGGATTGGTGATGTGACCTTTACTTGTTGCTTGTAGACTTGCCCGGGCAACTAACCTTTTGATGGTGCCACCAACACCATCACAGGGGCTTTTTCCGTGAGAGGTGGCAAAAAAGTTCCATTCACATGTTAGTTGGAAATCTTTTTCAGGTAACACTGAATTAATGATGTTTTTATAGTTTTTATATAGACTTGCTGCGCCATCGCTAAAGTAACAAATGTGTTTTAGTTTAGGATTCTGACTTTTAAGTAATTTCAAGGCTTCACATAAAAAAGAATGAACTGCAGTTGTGTTGTGTGTAAGTGAATCAGATATTACACAAAAATTTGCAACTTTTAGTTCACCATCAACTTTTTGATAGCAGACTACCGGATGCAAGGTATCCTGGGTATTGTCCCAGTGATGCACTTGTACGGCATCCTGAATTATAAAACTATAGTTTTCAGAGAAGTCAACAAGCACTAATGCTGTAGAATCATTGAGGTTTTCTTTACAGTTGGACAAATATTTTGATTGGGCTTTTGCTATGAAATGGTGTACTTTCAACTTTTTTGCACTTTCACATATGTCTTCTACATTCGAAACACTTTTTGTCATTGTGACCAGTTGGGTATGGTCTGTATGAAGCCACTGCTTAAAGGAAACCTCATCATCCATGTCATAATCATTGTTTTCAAAAATGGTAAGAAGCCAATCCTGTAATTCATTTAAACCAGGACATGTTTTGCAGTTATTAATCATGCAGTTTCTGGTTTCAGTGTTGCAGACTATTTTCCCTAGTAACACTCTTAATTCTACTTTGACGGGGAGTGATTCACATAAAAGTTTAAAGTTCTGGTGTATTTCACAAATGCATACATTGTGTGATCCTTTACTCCCCACACCCATACACCATTTTGGTCTCAGTTCAAAAAACTTTGATTTGGAGATTTTGTCATTTGGATATTTATTTTTGTAAAGCGTATATAATTCTCTGATATTTGTCAACAACAGTATTTTCTGCTTGTGAACCTTCCCTTGTGGTGTTTTTATTGATTTGTAGTCTTTTTTACCAGGGCATTCTCTAGTATATTCATTGTTTTGGAAAAATTCTATCACTCTTTCCTTTATTTCATCGCTTATACCCTTGCTACTCTTTTTATCTCATTATAGGAAGGATACCTTCTTTTCTCTTTAAGGCCCTCACAGCATTAACCATTCTGGCTGACACTTCAAATTCTTTCATAATTCTTTCTCTGGACCAGGTTAAATTACCAATTGGAAGGAGTGTTAGAATTTGTATCTTTTCGTGTCTGGTACTAGTTTTACACTTTTCTTTCAGTTCGTCTTGGCTCTAGAGAAGCATGTTGAGCAAAGTTTCTGTCCTGGTATCAGATTCAGTCTAGTTGCTATGTCTTTGTCAATAATTTGTAGTGATTCTGCAAATAAAGTAGGGTAATGTAAACTCTAAACACATTGGAAAATAATTTTAAAACCTCAACATTTGGTTATTGGCTATTCATATAAAATATTCAAAACATGTGCATTCAGTAGCACAGTATATAGCCTACCCTATTAAAATTAAATAGCTAATTTAGGTTACAATCTACAATATAAACTTCTTTATGAAATATAAATATATTAGTACCTATATTTACTTGTCATCTTCTTTCGATGATTTCTCCATGGATCTTGGCAGCTACGTTGCATTTGTTGGTAATGCATTCCAAACATTTCTTCATGGTGGTAGCATACAATAGCACTATTTGGGTTGATTACAGTTGCTTTTGTTCTCCACAATAGCAGTTTCCTTGTTTCATCTGTCAGCTCATGTAAGGTATACATACCCACCTTCCTGGTGAGTCTGTGTTCATGACATGGATCATCCAAGTACATACCAAAGCTGCACTTTGATTCTTGATTAGAATAAGCCATTATTACAGACAGTAAAATTAAGTTAATTGCTCTAGTTAAATTTTCTGAAAATAAAAGATCATGATCTATAAAATAGGCCTGGACATTAATGATTAACCATCATGTTTTACATTTATATACTGGTCAAAAAAAGAAACGTAATTTTTGAGACTTATTAATAAACATGAGGACTCAGTATATAGTAAATGATTCTTTAACATAACAAACAGTCAATAACGCGTATGGCCACCCCTAGCCACAATGCAGGCTTGGAGTCTGGCCATCATCGACCTCAACATTCTCTGCAGGAAAGCAACAGGGATGGCCCTCCACACTTCAATAATTGCATTGGTCAGTTCCCTGATGTTCTGCGGCTGATGCTGACATCTGCGAACTCGCCGTTCAAGTTCATCCCATGCGTGCTCTATCGGTGACATGTCTGGGCTGAAGGCTGGCCATGGTAAGATCTGCACCTGTTGTCCCTGCAGGTACGCCTGCACTATCCTGGCTGCATGAGGTCTGGCATTGTCCTGTTGCAGGAGCACCAATTCTGGATGTTGCCTCATGAATGGAAGAACATGTGGGTGAAGAATCTCATCCCTGTAGCGCTGGGCAGTCAGAGCGCCATCAACAACCACCAGCTCAGTTCTTGAAGCAAAGGCAATTCCTGCCCAAACCATGACACTTGGTCCTCCCCATCTGTCATGCTCCACTACTGCAGCATCTGAGTATTGCTCCCCTGGTCGTCTGTATACCCTGACACGGCCATCAGAATTGGACAGTCTGAAGCGGGACTCATCAGAAAAGAGGACTTGGTTCCACATTCTTTGTGTCCAGTCACGGTGCTGATAGGCCCATTGCAGGCGTCGTTGCCTTCTTGCATCAGTGAGAAAAGGACCTCTGTAAGGCCTGCGGGATTGGAGTCCTGCATTATGGAGTTGGTTTCTGACGGTCTGGTCACTAATTCTGTTGTGGATACCAGGTGTCTCTCTGGCTGTCTGACGAGCATTCTGCTGCCGATGATGCAGGTGCTGCAGTACAATGTGGCGATCCTGGCGTTGGGTCATCACACGAGGTCGCCCACGTCTTGGCAGGTCCTGAACACTTCCTGTGGCATTGTACCATCTAACAAGCCTAGAGATTGTGCTGGGATGCACATGCATTCGTTGTGCAACTTGGACAGCAGACATGCCTGCATCCAACATGCCCAAGGCATGACCTCTGTTGACCTCTGAGAGTCGTGGCATGCCTCAATCGCGGGAAAAAGTTTGGTTTTCTCAATGGGCAGTGTGTATTCTGTGAAGTCAAAGAAAAAATGCATGCCTTCATAAAGAATACATTCAATTTAATCTCTGTTTATTGTTTGTAACAAAATGGCGGCTTAGCCAGGATTAGTCAGGTTTAAAAACATGCACTAAGTGGCTTTAAAAGATTTGAAGAAACATTTAACCATAATCTTGAAACTGTGATAATACTACTAACAACTTAAATTTTACACCATATGCAAGCTAATTGCGTTTCTTTTTTTGACCAGTATAAGAATATACAAAGCGAAATGAGCTACCCAGAGCCCTTCGAGTCGCTGGTTGTTTTGACAGACATATTAAATTTCTTGTATGTTTTAGACTTATTTACATATTATTACAATTGTAAATCAACTTAATAAGTAATAAAATGGAAGTAAAATTACAATTCAATGTCATAAATAGAAATTTACAAATTTACAAATTTTGCAAAAATTTGAGATTTTTCATAAAAAGCACTTCTTTGAATCACCAAAACTATATGAAGGAGTTGAGTTGAGATCTATTCCTTAATATATGTTTTTTTATACATATGTATCTTTCTTTACTAGAAGTATCAACTCCCTGACTAATTTTGGACACCTTTATATTAAGCCCCAAAGTTGATGTTAATTTTGCAAATTTTGTGAAAATATCAACTTTTGGAAATTTTTAAAAATAGAAATAAATCCTTTTTTGGTTATTTTTTTATTTCACTCATAAATTTACAACCCATAGAGACTATTAGGAGTATTAAAATAGCTGTGATTGATGTAGAACTAAAACTTTTGAAAATGGTAGTCGTAAAAGTGGGAGGAATTGATGCAAGCTTCAAAATGGAGCCATATTTAAGCCCTTGTAACTTAGAAACTATTTGTTCCACAGCCTTTTTGCTTGCAGAATTGAAAAGCCCACCAGAAGTTGTATTGGCATGACAAATTTGAAGCTTCTACTCCTATTAGAAGACACTTTTCAAGGCCTCTCAAAATGAAGGCATTGGCCGATCAAGCCCAACATGGGCATTTTTTGTCGAAGGTGGGGGCCATTTAAGCGACCATAAAATTAAGTGTTTGACTGAGGAAGCTAAAATTTTAGATTTAAGCTATTGAATTGTGTATGAATCAACCCTGAAAATTTGAAGAAAATCGGAGATGGTCACCCAACTACCCCTGTACCAATTGAGCTGGAATGACCCATTTTTAAAAAAAATGACGAATCTGTGAATATGGATGATGGATTGCAAAACTATAGGTAGTAAAAGATTGGTGACAAAACTTGAAATGATGAATTTTGAGGTATTCCTGTATGTACTAAACTTGGTAATTATTGAATGTCAAGGTCACTGTTAGTGAAACATTCAATAATAATCAAGACCAGTCCACTAACCATGGCTTCTATTAGCTATCTTATTGACTGACTCACCAAGCCTATGATAAATCTAAATACAAAATTGTGAATGACACTGGCAAGTTAGGTACCTTATTGACTACAAACAGCATACTGACACTACAGTGCCCGCGAAAAGTATCTGATCACTCAAGAAAATACAATATTTTCCCTTAATATTCAGAGACACGTAATTCACTTTCTATTTGTTCTAGCGACATCTGGTAACTTTGAGGTTGCTCGCTGATATGAGAGCTATCCAACGCATTCTCAAATTAGTGTTCTGGTAGCCTTTGTTGCGGGTGGCTGTGTCTCAAATTTGTCAGATTTCACTGTTTGTGTAAATTTCTTTTTTACCCCCGACCTCTATTTGTAATTCAGGGTTGGCAAGAAACCCACTTTTTTTGAAAAAGCCCAACCCAGGTGGGTTTTTTTCGGGTTTTTTCACCTAAAACCAGAAAACCCCCGGGTAAAATTGGGTTTTTTCATATGTCCATATGGTAGTTCATATTAGACCTACCTATTCTTATTTTTATAATAATACTGTACTGTACCGTACACTATTAATATAACATTTGTCTTGTTTTTAGCAAAAAGGTTGCCTTCCAGGCAATTAAGCATAAAAAGTTATTATTTTCTCAGATTGAGCTTCACAATAAAATTTGGAAAACATGGACCAATTTGAACTAAATTTGGTGTGGTAAATTATCCTATTTGTTAGGCTATACTTCCTATGGAAGACAGGCCCCTGTGTCTTCTGCTGGAAGTAGATGAATTACAGCTCCCAAAGGGAACTTAATTCTGCTAGTTATATCTATTTAATTCATATTACTGAATATTTTTTCTTTTATTTCACAGTTAAATAAAACAAACTGGCAACAGCATATTTATCTTTACTGCTAGCCTACAGAATTAGTCTGTTTGAAGTTATAACTGCATTAAATAATGCCAAAGACCTTTGGATCAGGAAGAAAATCAGGGCATGAATGGAGTGAAGTCAATATTATTGATGGGACTAGTAAAGTTAGATGCAAACATTGCAGTAATGAAATAAGTAATAAAATAGAGCGAATAAAAATGCATTTAATGAAATGTTTGAAACACATGGAATCAAGAAACAAGACTGACAATACTGCCAGTATATCATCTTCATACTGCCATGACATAGACCTCTCAGATGATCCAGACTCATCCTCACCACCACTGACACAATTACAGATGAAAAAAGAAAAATTCAAAAGAAAGTAAGCGATTTTGGCATGACAACAACAACTTTGCAGAAAAATGTCATTGATAACAAAATAGCCAAATTCTTTTATGCAAATAATATTCCATTTCTATGTGCAGAGTCT
Organism: Bathynomus jamesi; assembly: GCA_023014485.1. Classification (NCBI taxonomy): domain Eukaryota; kingdom Metazoa; phylum Arthropoda; class Malacostraca; order Isopoda; family Cirolanidae; genus Bathynomus; species Bathynomus jamesi. The sequence goes on along the minus strand of JAJOZX010000357.1, from coordinate 588,206 downwards.
AAGTATTTTATTGAAATGATAGAGACTCTAAGACCAGGCTACACTCCACCTTCCCATCGAAATTTGTCTGGTCCACTTTTAAATACAATCCATGAAGAAGTAGAAAATTCCTTGAAGATGCAGTTGACTGAAGAATCAGGATGTATAACACCCTGATTGGCTGATGTCTACACTCTATAACCTGCTACCTCACCCAGAGAGTTATACCTGTAGGTCTATTTGTTGACTCATGTTTGCTTGCTTTGCATGTAAAATCATTATAGGCGCCTATATGACAATTTTTAAAAATAATTGCATATGCACTTCTTAAGTTTCATGAAAAAACCCACAAGTGGGTAAAATAGTGGGTTTTTTCAAGTGGTTTTTTTCGGGCTGGGCCCACTAGTGCCAACCCTGATTTGTATAAGTGGCATTTAAGAAATTGCTGTATATTTAGGTGTAAACTGTGTGTTTTTAGATTTGAATAGTGATAACCACTGAAAAAAAAATGATATTTCCCTTTTTATAATGATTTGTCACCTGCATTTAATGTAGTTTTTTTCCTGAAAAGTATGCTGCCTTATATGTAACTACCAGTATATACTTATTTAATTGTAAATTTGTTTCAAGAATGAAACAATTGAATTATTAGCAACTGCATTTTATTTTTGTTCTAAAATGTATAGAGAGGTTCAACAAACTCATTAAACATAATATAATATAACATAACATAATACTTAACAAATTTCTCAAACGAAGCCTGTGAACTGTGAATAAGTACTAGAAAGAATATACACACACTTAAATTTGTGTGACTAACTTAGAAGTACAAGCATCAACTGGGTGAGTATAATATACTGTGCTAAAACTTTTATGGCTCCACTAATTTGATATCTTTTGGCTGGAAAGAGTACCGGTAGGCAAATTTAATACCATGCAGGATATTTGGATTGGACATAGGTTGAATCATTTTGCTTTGTCTTAACCAGCAAATGTCTTCCTTCTCTAAAAAATGGTACCATATTTATTAGGGCCTTCTGAAGATGTTAAAAAGCTAATTTGGTAATCAGCAAATTCTTCTGAACTTTGATTATTCCAAGTCAGATTTTACTATCGTACTTACAAGCAACATATTGGCCAATATGATACTCGGTATCTTTGTTTACTAGCAGACTTCTCTCACCCTATTCAACTCTACTTATTCTAAACAAAGTAGGATTTTCTGAATCAGATGTTTGATAAGCCTGTATCTGGTTCTTGATTTAGGTACAGTTCTGTGGAAGCCTCTTGTGCCCTTGATTGATATAGCTTCATTAAACGTATTAGACAGATGTAATTTATTTGATTCAACCTCCTGCTTAGTAACAAAGAAAAAGTTAGTGATTTGAAGTGCTTAGTACTAAAATCACATAAAGCTCTTATTGTCAGAATGTGACCAGCATCAGTTTGTTGTAGACTAGCCTTTGCTACACCTCTTTTTACTGTTCCTTCAATATACCATCACACATTTTTACCATGACTTTGTAGCAAAGAAATTCCACTTGGCTTTGACACTGAAATCCTGTTCATGATAGTAGAGAGTGATGAAATTGAATCTATTCTTATATTGTCCACTGCATCCATCAGAAAAGTAAATAATTTTTTGTACATTGGGGAATCTAGCTTTTATATCTTTTATCAAATATTGCTGAAAAGTGTGAACTGCTGAAGTTGAGTGCTTAAGACAGTCACTGACAATGCAATAATTAGTGTGGCTTAATTCCCCATCCTTCTTATGATAGACTACAAATGGGTGGAGTGTTGCCTGATCATTTGTCTAGTGAAAACTCTGAGGGGGCATCCTGAGTAATAAATGAAGTTTTCAGCAAAATCCCCTAGTACAAGTACATCATTACTTTGAAGATCGCCTTATATTCTTGATATGTTGACTGACATTTTGCAATGTAGTGATGATGAGCGAGGGAGGAAATGGCTTCTGAAAGAATTTTAACAAATTTCTCTACTGTAGCTCCCTGTATTGCTTTGCAAAAATGACTAGTCTGTAGTAGTCCATTGAACATATTGTACTGTATCTCTATCTATCAATATTGACAAGGTATTCAAAAGGTTTGCTACACCAATACTACCAGGACATTTTAGACATCTATGTAACAGTTAGAATTATTGATATCACTTTTTCCCATAAGAGTATGGTATATAAGGCTTTTCTGGCCAATTACTGACACCATGAGTTTAGGATTTTGGTGATAGGTACAAACACAAACTGAGTGTGTTCCTTTCCCCCAAGCAATAACACCATTTAGGTCTTAAATTTGTAAATGATGAAAAGCCAACACTATCATCAGTTTCCTTATGGGTCATTTCCATGTCAGTTCAATGGCGAAAAAAAATGTGACCATCACCAATGTTTTTGAAAGTTGGCACACTTATAGATCTCTGTGAGAAAAACAGAATGACGCTTGTTTCAACACTCTAGGTCATATGGTTCTGGAGATATGGCCATTCGAATTTTGTAAAAAAAAAAGGTCAACTTCCAAGGTCATACCATATTTCAACATGAAATATCTCGGCTCCTATTGCACTTACAGAGACCATTTAAACACGATTTTAAAGCTTTTAAGCACGATTTTAAAGCTTTTAAGCAGATCTACAACTTTGTTTCTATTCATATTTTACCTCAGTGGTAAAAAAAAAAGTTGATCTTATTTTTGTCCTTTGACCTTGTGTAGGTCATTTGATGTCACAACTGATTTTTTTCTCCTTTCACCCAATTTTGGGTACACATGTCTACCTTAACCTAAAACAAGATTTTTAGTGTTGATTAAGTTGGTATAGATGCTACAGCCATTTCAGTGGACCATACCCACCTCCATTTTGACAAAGTACCTTTTTCCACCAAACTTTGGAGTACTGTATCTGTGGAACTGTTTGAGCTAGAGTGTTGAGAAAAATACCATTAGATTTTTCTTACTGAGATATATATGTGATAATTTTCAAAAAAATTGGTAATTATCTAACCTAACCTAACCCAGTTATTTGGTCAAATAAGTATCTGGCCCTATTATAAAATTTTATTTTTTTTGTATATTTCAGAGAATTATATAAAATAGATAATTTAAATTACATAATTAATTAATTAATTTATATGGACATTCAAACGTGTGAAGAACTTCGAACCTGCTGTCATGTTTAAAGGTAAAGCTATGTACTTATATAAGTAGCTACCTTATACTAGGCTATAGGTACTCCCCTATAGAATAAGTTCAGCTTTAAGAGTTAGATGAGTTTTAATAGAATTACTTTGTGTATTTATTCATTGTGTACAACAGTATGTACCCATGTGAAAATAAACTTATTTAAACCTTGGAGCAAGGATTTTTTGGCATCTGTATTTATTCCAATCTGTAAATCAAACTGCACATTTTTCTTGGTGTAGACCTCTGAAACAAGATCAGTAGGTCCCAAATTTTATTTGTGCCATCTAAGCAAAAATAGCTTTTAACAGGGTTGGATACAATGAATAATTATAATTGTATTTTTAATTAATTGATCCTAATTTTCATTAATTGTAATTGATTCAAAATAAAATAAAGGTAATTGTAATTGATTTTTGAGCTATAACTGATGTAATTGATCAGTTAATGTCAGTTGTTAAAAATTATACCCCTAGATCTGGCAGTCATACATCATCCAATGAAAATAAACCTTTGATAGTTTGAAAATAAAAACCCACTCTAATAGACAGAGTTTATTTCCACAACAGCTTTGATGCCCACTGGCATCCTCCTCAGGTGGATACAGAAAAACGAATGAACCAAAACAAGAGGGAAACACAGTCCAGGGACTGACCATTAAGAAATTCGCACCTAGGTTAGATCCCATTCTCCCGACACTGGAAGGGCATTTTCATTAAAGGGACCCGCTTATAAGTACATTCGCACAAATTTAAAACTATCTTCCTGTTCTAAACATACAGATTCTATTTTTATTTTTTTTTACACACTTATTACATTTATTATTAAATTTATTATATTTAATATTGCATTATTTATTACAGAAATTATAAATTTATTATTACATTGGTTATTACATTGTTGTTTATTATACAGAATTTATAAACCGAAAAACAAATGAAAAAGGCGAGAAGGAAACAATCCAGAGACCATTGAGAAATTCACACCAGGTTAGATACCATTCTCCCGACACTGGAAGGGCATTTTATTACAGGGTCGCGCTTATAAGTACATTTGCACAAATTAAAACTATCTTCTTGTTCGTTAGAATGGTATCTAACCTAGGTGCGAATTTCTGAATGGTCTCTGGATTGTTTCCTTCTCGCCTTTTTCATTTGTTTTTCGGTTTATAAATTCTGTATAATAAACAACAATGTAATAACCAATGTAATAATAAATTTATAATTTCTGTAATAAATAATAATGCAATATTAAATGTAATAAATTTAATAACACCAGAACACATTTGAAAACTTGTCGACCAATTTTTACAAACTAGTTGGTGATTCTATATAATTTGAGTGCGCTGATCTCAAAAATATAGTTAGTTTTCCCCTATCATGTATGGTTTTCTTACTACAGGGTGTGTCATAAATCCCCCATTTATCCCCAAATGTGAACCATCTTATTGAGACCAACATTGGATTGCATGTGCTAAACCATAAATTTTGTTATAGACTACAGTAATGCTTACATAATAATGTAGGGTGAATATATATAACAACCAGTCCCATTCCCAGCAAAATACTCTCTCCCCTCCCATCAATGGGTGGTTAACATTTGGGGACAGATGAGGTATTACAACACACCTTGTAGCACGAAATCTTTAGGTGATAGAGTAAAACCTAATTAAAGCAGAATTAAATAGCTTCTAGCTCTTGGACAAGCATATTGTTTGTTTATGAAAGAATAAAAAAATAACTGAAAGAAACAAAACATATTTACCTTCTTTACTTGCAAACATTTCAGGACTTATTCCAAAGACTTAAGACTACGAAGGTAGATCTGACTAATGACAATTAAACTGGTGCTTCTTTGATGTTTTCTTATGCTGTGTGTTAGGCTGATCTCGTTGCAGACACCAGCAGTAATCCGCCATCATATTTGTATGCCATCTTCCTTGATATCTTCTTTCCATGGTTTTGATGTCCTGGTGAAATCATTCCCCTTGCTCCTCACTGACATCCGATATTTTTGGGAAAATGGTCAAGATGCGAAAATATGAAGTGAACTTTCAGGCTCATGTTGCAGCCTAAGGCGCAAAACTTTTTAAGCATATTTTCCACCAGTCTCTCATAATTTTGGCTTTTGTAGTTTCCCAAGAAGTTTTCAACAACATCTTTGAAACCAAGCCATGCTTCTTTTTCTTTAGTGGTCATTGTGTTCAGGAAATGATCGTCTGTCAATAACTTTCTAATCTGAGGACCTATAAAAACACCTTCCTTTATTTTCTCGTAGCTAATCTTTGGATATTTTGAACAAATGTACTTGAAACACACACCTTCTCTATTCACTGCTTTGACATACTGCTTCATCAAGCCTAACTTAATGTGCAAGAGTGGTAGGAGGATTTTATTTGGTTCAACTAGATGTTCATGTAAAATGTTCTTTGATTCTGGGGTAAGATTCTCTCTAGGAGGCCAAGTTTTCCTCTTTCAGTGCTGGTCACGTGCTCGACTATCTCATTTGCAGATGAAACATGGCATCTTAGTGTATCCTGATTGCTGCCCAAGTAACATGCAAAGGACTTTGAGATCCCCACACAATATCCATCTGTGATTTTGATACTAAATTTTTTCCAGAAGCAGTTTCATGTTGTTATAGGTCTCTTAAATGAGTAGAATGGGCCACTGGGATTGATGCATATTTGTTACCGTTGTTCAGTAACACTCCTTTTAGACTGGTTTTAGAGGAATCTATAAACAACCTCCAGTCACTGGTTTGGTATTCAATGCCTAGCTTGCACACTAATCCTGTGATGTCCTTGCAAAATACCAAGGGACCATCTTCTTCAAAAAAAGGCACGAAGTCTTTCTCACGATTTCTGTACCAAGCGAAGTATGTGTCGGATGCCAATAAATTGTTCTCCTGCAATCTAGACCCCAAAAGTTCTGCAGAGTCCTTAGGTAGATTCAAATCCCTGACTAAGTCATTTAGTTCGGCTTGGGTTAATGGTTTAGGAGGATCTCGGTCAGCTGTTGGCTGTTCATAAACATCATCATTGTCTGGATTTGGAGCTGAATCAGAATCTGAATTGTATTGATCCAGACTCTCGGGTGGGTGGGGAATAGGAACTTCTGGACCATGGGTTACTGGCCTTATTGCAGATGGAAGACTTGGGTATTGAAGGCTCTCTTTATTCTTTGCATTATAACCTTTAACATTGCAAGAACAGAAGTAGCAGTCGTCGGTATGGTTTCTAGGCTCGCGCCATACCATAGGGATCCCAAATGGCAAACTTTTCTTTTTACCTTTGCTCCAATTCCTTAGTGCTGCAACACACGTAAGATAGACCTTGTGTGGAGCCCAACTTTTGTCTTGATCTCCTAATATAATTCCAAAATAAGTATGATAAGCTCTCTTAATGAAGGTCGTTACATTTGTCCTTTGTTTTACAACAACATACCAACCACAAATATAACAAAATATGTCTGGACTATGGGTACATCCTCTAGAAGCCATTATTAAAATTTTAAAGACGTAATGTTAGAATTATCTACCTGAAAAATATGAAAAAATGAAATTGATTAAAGATAAAAAAGGTAAAAAATTACAAAATGCCCCAAAGTTGTTTTGCTAATAACTTTAAAACTGTGGGTGATAGAAATATATAATAATTATGTAAAAAAAAAAAAAATAATAGAATCTGTGTTTTGAACAGGAAGATAGTTTTAAATTTGTGCGAATGTACTTATAAGCGGGTCCCTTTAATGAAAATGCCCTTCCAGTGTCGGGAGAATGGGATCTAACCTAGGTGCGAATTTCTTAATGGTCGGTCCCTGGACTGTTTTTCCCTCTTGTTTTGGTTCATTTGTTTTTCTGTATCCACCCGAGGAGGATGCCAGTGGGCATCAAAACTGTTGTGGAAATAAACTCTGTCTATTAGAGTGGGTTTTTATTTTCATATTTTGACCTTCACATAGAAAAAAGTGAAGTTTTTTGCATTTACTTTGATAGTTTATTTAGTTATACTTAGATATATCAGGTAATCCCATAAGTAATGTCATTTTTTACGATAGATTAAGTTTAATCTAGTCCTACTCGGTTTAAGCATAAATTTTCTGAAGGTTATATCTAAGAGGAGAGCTATCGTGTTTCGCTACATACTTTATAGACCTTGACCAGTGAAGACGTGTGTTTTGCTTTATGCAAACCCCTCATAAACATGGTGGTATCAGAAGAGCATATCAGGCATATAATGCTTTACGAGTTCAAAAAAGGGAATAGTGCTACTGAAGTAATGCGAAACATTCAGGACGTTTATGGCAATGATATTCTGCATGTGTAGAAATGTCAAAGATGGTTTCAAAAGTTTAGGAATGGTGACTGCTGTTTGACAGATGCAGCATGCTCTGGATGCCCTGCTGAGTTTGATGATGACCTGCTCTTAGCCGCACTTGAAGAAGACTGTTCAACAACGGTCAAAGAATTGTCCTAGAAACTCAATTCATCCCCTTCCACCATCCATCGACATTTGCAACAATTCAGGAAAGTGCTTAAGTTAGAAAAATGGGTGCCACATGAATTGTCAGTCAACACTCATAGCAATATGAGTGTAAAAATAATACGGTACCTAATAATATACATCTGGCTGGATAGATATGGCCATATCCGGCATATCCAGTATCTGGCTGGATATGAAAAATTCATATCTGGTGCACCCCTATACATATTGGGTTATATGTGTGGCAATTATTTCCATTCCCAATATGCTATGTCACCAATCTCAAGGCAATTTTGTAGTTATTTAATTCAATAAATTAATGATTTGCATTTAATTAAGAAATAAAGGTACTACATAATATGATACCATGTTGTAGGTGTGTATAGTTTTTCCATATACTGTGGGTGGGTGGGGAAAAATTTGTATGTTATATATGCACATTAAATTTTTTGATAAACTGTTTCTCAAACCATGTGAAATAAGTTAAAAAGAATAAAGTAGGAACGTAGAAAGAGAGAGGTTACTCTAGACTTATTTAAATATAAAAGTTCAAGAGGCTAACTTCTCAAGTGGAGTTAGTTATTGTCAATCAGTTTGACTCCCTTAGGTATGGAAACTAATAGAATTAAAGTATAATTATTAAGCATTTTAACTTTGCTCTTTATTTGTGCAAGTTTTATAAGTCAGCAGTTTTTAAATGCTGATTTAGTAATGTTGTTTTGGAGTTTTGTCATGTTTTGTTAATTGTTCATATTTTAAATAGACTTCTATGTTTGTGAGTTAATTGAAATGTATTTCCATGTTGTGTTGTTTGATTAACCCATTAGTGCCAAAAGTTGATCTACTGTGATGATTTTGCTGAAAATTCAAACATAGGCTAATAAAAGGGATGTAAATGACTACACAAAGTTTTATTTTCAAATCTTTATTAGTTGCCAAGATATAAGGTGTCTGTTTTAACGGATGCCAGGCACTAGGTGGATAGGAACTATTTTGAATTGAATTGAATAACCTTTATTAATAATAAAATAAATACAGTAGTCTTTTTATAATTTACAATTTTTACAATGACATAAGGCCCTTAAGCTTTAGGCTTTACTGGGCTCTTATTAAAAATAAGCAGCTAGCTGTTATAAATTAATAATAATAAATAAATAAATAAGTAAATAAGTATTATTAATAGTTAAAACCTGTATTTCAATATTAAACAATATTAATGGACAATATTAAACATTATTAGTGGACATTAATCCAAGATTTTTGTTAGTATCCCATTATTAATCGGGATTTCAACTTGGTTTTAAAAAAATTTACATTCGCAATATTTTTTATATCGGCATGCAAGTCATTCCATAGTTTCAATCCAATGAAAATGGGTAGTTTTTGAGATGAAGACAATCTAAATTGAGGTATAACAAGCTTTGATCTATTTCTGGTCTGATACGAGTGGATTTCTTGATGAGTTACAAAATATCTATTTACCCATTGCAAATTAATGATTTTGCTCTTACACTTGTAAATAAAAATAAAATGTGCCAGTTTGGTTATATCATTGAGCTTTAGTAGGTTTAGCTCTTTAAATAATGCACTAGAGTGATCAATGAAATCAGCATCAGATAATAACCTTATTGCTCATTTTTGAATGACAAAGATACCATTTAATGCGTTGTTAGCGGAGTTTCCCCAAACAAGGGTGCAGTATGTTATATAAGGAAGAACAAGAGTATGATAAAGAGTCAATAAAACTTGTTTAGGGCCTACATTTCTAAGTTTAAACATTATAGCAACATTCCTTGAAATCTTTTTCGCGATATAATTTACATGATCACTCCATTGCAAGTTCTTATCTAGCATTACCAAGAAATTTTGTTACAGTACACTCCTTTATGGTGATTTCATTAACATTAAGTTCATCAAGATATACATTTCTTTTATTAGTAAAAATCATGAAATTTGTTTTACTGGTATTTAGGAAGAGTTTATTGGTGGTAAACCATTTCATTACATTGATGAATTCTGAATGAAATATATTCTTAGCTGTATTAACATCTTTGCAAGAAAAAGAGAGAGTTGTGTCATCTGCAAACATTATGAAGTTCAGTATATCAGATAGATGAACGTGGAAGGTCATTTATATATAATAAAAATAACAGTGGATCCAGCACTGAGCCCTGTGGCACACCATGTTTGGCAAGCACTTTAGTGGAGCAAACCTTATTTACTGATACAAAATTATATCTATCGGACAAATAACTTTTAAACCAATCACTGATTGCCCCTCTAAAGCCGTAACAATACAATTTATTAAGTAGAATATTATGGTCTATTACATCAAACGCCTTACTCAAATCCATAAATATTGATATCATTATTTCTTTGTTCTCCTTAGCTATATTTACATTTTCCATAAGATTTAAAATAGCCATTTCCATTGTTCTATTATTACGGAAGCCATATTGATTTGGAGATGATAAATTGTAGGATTCTAAATATCGCTGCATTCTACGTTTTACAATTTTTTCGAAAACTTTGCTGAACACAGATAATGAATACACTGGCCTGTAATTTGTTGCTAGTGTAGGATCACCCCCTTTAAAAAGGGGTGTTATACAACCAGTTTTTAGCATTGATGGGAATATTCCTTTGGAAATACTTTGATTGATAATTTTAGTCAAAGTTAGATATCTTATCTTTAACAAGTTTCAATATAGGTACAGGAATGTTATGAATGTTATTTTTTGTATTTTTTAGTTTACCAATAATATTCTGGACCTCAGTACTTAGAGGTAGCAGGAACAAAAGAAAATGAATTTAGTGGGCTGGGTGGCATATATTCTAGGTGAGTGATCATTATTTATTAATTGTGAGCGAAGCTTATCCGCTATTGAAGTAAAATGTGCATTTAAAGAGTGCAATAGCAGTATCATCAGTGATTTCTTTATTATCAACATTTAATTTCTCTCTTGAATTTTTCTTAATTTGTTTCCCCGAGAAGATTGTTTATGGTTGTCCAAGTGTTTTTCATGTCTCCTTTATGTTTGGAAAATTGATTGTTATAATAGTTATATTTTGCAATTTTGATTATTTTAGTTTATTTGTTTCTGTATTGAGTATATTGTATTTTAGGAATTTTGCTCTGCAATTGCAATTTGAATAATTTATCTCTGTTCTTTATTGAAGTGATAATTCCTGGAGTGATCCATGGATTTGTGACCCTTTTGGGCGAAACTGTTTTTCTCCTTAAAGGAAAGCAAATATTAAAAATATGGAATAAGGTGTCATAGAAGAACTGAAACATATGATCTGGGTCATTTAAAGGTTTGTCACAGTCGAGTCGAGTATTTTCTACAGCCCCAATAAATTTTCTTTTGTTAACCTCTGAGAATATTCTGTAGTCAATATGGTAGTTGTTTTGTCTGCAACCTGAACAATGTTATTGAATATAGCGTAAGTAGGAAAATGATCACTGATGCTAGTGGTTATAATTCCAGAGTTTACAAGAGCATTGCTATTTACAAATATATTATCAATCGTAGATTTTGTTATTTGATTGCCATAGCTGCAGACTCGAGTGAGTTTTGTAATAGAATGACTAAGATAGAAAGAATTCATTAAGTTTAAAAATTTATGAGAGATTGCTTCAGATTGCAAATTGATGTTGAAGTCTCCTGCAACTATGGCATTCGATTTATGAAAGTTGCATAACATGTTATCTAAGTGAATTAAAAAGCTATTGATATTAGTATTAGGTGGTCTATATATTGCGTATTGCATGGACAGAATATACATTACTTTTGTCTTTTATATTCACAATCAGGTTTTCAGTGTCACTATTACATAGAGAAAATACTTCGTTAGAGTCGTAAATTTGATGCACATACACAGAGATACCCCCACCAATCTGACCATCTCTTACACTTACAGTATGATAAGCAACGTAATTATCTATATTATATAGGTTTTTAATACTACTATTTAACCAAGTTTCTGTGAGAATTATAACACTAAATTTGACTGTAGAAGTTTTCAAGAGGGCCAATAAGTAGTTATAGTTCCTAGGTAAGCTTTGAATGTTTAGATTTAGTACTGAAAGATTTTTATAAATATCTTTTTGTAATACAACTAAATAGTTGTCATTTGTGCTTAGAAGACGTTACAATTCTCTGTTCATTAAAATGATTACACTGAAATCACCAAATGCAGTGGCTGATATTTATGCACACAAAAATATATTTATATAATACATATAATAGCATACGTATGATACACAAAATGCAGTGGCTATTTATTAGTATGATATTGAAATTAGCTTCAATTAGTAATGAGTATTATTTTTGTGCTACTGGACATGATATGCTTTGAAGCATTTTGGGTGAAGCCCTATGTCATACTTTTTGCATTGAAAGTGACTTTTTCCAGCGCCATGCTTGCATCTTCTTTCTCTTTCGATGTATACTCTCCAGTGTCCAATGTTATTATAGCAACCTATATTTGCTAAATGTGAGGACAGTCTTTTACTGTGTGTCTTCATTAAAGAAAGGGTTACATTTTCAATAAATTGAAAGTGTGATTGTGTGTCTGGCTTTGTTCATCAAAATGCATGCATTATTTACGGAAACAGATATCATATAGGAGAATATCGGCCACCACCACTTCCTCTGTCTAATCCAAATTTGGTATGTGCCAACATTTTGATCCATCTGATCAACAAATCCCATGTACTTATTATAATTTTGAATGGATTCAGGCTGTGGCACTTTAACATATTTCTTCTCCATTCTATCCCATCTTTCTGTTGAACTTATTTTCTCAGTTTCAAAGTTCGACACCAGAATGACATCATTATTATCCTTCCACTTTATAATAATCAAGTTATCTGATACTCTGTAATCAGAGAAGCCTCGTACGGCCTTCTTCATTTCAGATTTTGATTTCAGTGGACACTTCTCTGTTCTGTTTTCTCTGCAAGTTCCCAATGCACAATACCTTGTTCATGACTCCAGATTCCTGGGATCTTGGGAGCATTGCTCCAGTAAATTTGACCATGAGAAAAAGTAAATTTGGGTTTGGGTTTTGTTCATCCGCTAGACGTTATGCAATTTTTTTGCGTATACGTTCTTGTACAAACCAATTTTTTTAAATTACAAATTTAGTTATTTTAAGTTTAGTTGGTAATTCCATATTTAACAATTATTTTTATTTTTTGTTAAGCTTCAATGTTTTGATAATTAAAATTTTATTAAAATGTATATTTTTTTAATATAAAATTATCAGGATTGGACTATGTTCCATTGATCTCGGCCAGGTTTGATAAATTGGCCAGATAATTACTTGTGTAGTTTTAAGTAATCCACCATGACTCTAGAATTGAAAAGTTTAGTTAAGCTTAAACTTACTTTTACTTACTTTAACTTACCTACTTTTACTTACTCTTCCTTACTTTTACTAAGTTTAAAGCACTTACTTTTACTTGTACTATATTTACTTACTTTTACTCACTTTTACCATACTATATTACTAACTTTTACTTATTTTGTATTTTTTCAGGTAGTCAATAATCAATAATGGATCCTAATATTGATGAAGTTGGAGAGAAAAGTGAGGGTGTTAAAAGGGGTTACTTTTGTGGTCAATGCAAGAACAAATATTCAAAGAAGCAAAACTGGGAGGAACATTTTAATTCCAAAAAAAATATTTGTTACAATACAAGAGGTCCCAGAGTTTGGGCCCACAGCTTAGATATTGCAGTAAAGAAATACCAGGATGAAGTGCAGCAAAGAGATACGGCAAAGTAGTCATTTAGTTTGTTCACAAAATGTGCTAGTGCTAGACCTCAGAAAAATGAACCAACTTCATCAACTGCTAATCTAGAAAATGAAACTTTTTCACTAGATGTTTCACAGACTGAAGAAAGTGCTTCTCCTCCACCTAAGAAACAAAAGGTAAGTGAGGAATCTGCGCATCAGACTAACGAAACTGCTTTAGAGGAGTTTGAAAATTCCCAAATCCAGAAGACATTGAATGCAATTTTGCGCCTAACAAAAGAAACTCACCAAGCTGTTGTGGTTAATAAAGAGAAGAGTCAAAATATGCCTTCAAGTTCAAGTGTTGCATCCAAATCTAATAAAGTAAAAAGCAACAAATTTGGCATTTCCATAGCCCATTTAAGCAAGTGTAAATCAATACAAGAAATCCTGAACAATGATTTGATCAAATCTACATTCAAATTGGTGGAAAAGAAGGATCTAGGGCATGCTGATGATTCATTTTCAGTACCAAGTGAAGGAGGGTCCAGCTCCAGGCACTAGATCTGCTGTAATGATCACACAGAAAGCCATTGATCAGTGGCCAAGCATACATGGCAGTAAATTCACAACAAATGCCTACATGCAAGGTCTAACATCGTCCACTGTTGCTGCTGCAATGAATAAATAAACTTAAGGTGAGTTATAAACTGTACATTATTGTATTATTATGTTTAGCTAAAACAATTTGTAATTGGTATGTCATCAATTCAAGAGTTTACTATCATTAACCTATCTAGTGGTGTAAGGGAAAAAAAAGTAAATTCAGAGCTATGCTCCAGTAAATTTTTTCAAATCTGGAGTCATGACCTTGTTTAGATAGCTCATCAATGAGGCTAAGACCAGTAAAGTAATTGTCAAAGAACACTTTATAACCAGCATCATTAGGCACACAAGCTGCAACACAACATTGCCACCAACGCCAATTTTTTTGTCAGTTGTTGATGTTTGATTTGAATTCTTTCCCATGTAGATATCAAAAGAATGCAAGTATCTGTTCTGAACACAGGACCCACATTTTGAAGCCAAATTTGATGGGCTTACCTTTGATAAATTGTTTTGCATAGTGTTTACCATAATATGGTATCATGCTCTCGTCTACAGATAGATGTTCTTCTAAACCACCGTGCTGAAGAAACTTTTCTTGCAAATGATCAAACAATGGCCTGAGCTTATAAGCTCGATCATCAGTTTGGTTTGTATTGTCAGCCAAATGAATGTTCCTAAGTATTGCTTCGAATCTATCCCTCCTCATATGTTTGGACAATACTTTCGGTACATTGTCCTCAAATAACCAATATTTTCTTTTATTTTGGAGAGGGCAGTGCGCAGAGAGCAATAAACCCGCAATAAATACAAATAATTCAGACTGATAAATTTAGATTGATTATTTTGAGCAGTGTAACTATTGCTTTGTTCAATTAGTAATTTGATCAAATCTTTGTCAAAAAAAAGCTGAAAAAAATCTGATGAGTGAAGAACAAGTTTTTGATTGTTCAGATATTTCTATTGGTTGACAATCCCTTGTGAGGGATATTGCATGTTTAATTTTCCTCAATTTTCTAATCATTATCTTTTTTTGAGGGTTCTCTTTTACTAAATCAGATGTGCTTTCATTGTATGTATCTAATACATTTTGAGCATTTGAATATAGAGTATGAAAAATTTCCGCATTGGCTTTCAAAGACTCCTTTCTTCAAACAGATTGAACTGCCAGTGGCTTCATCTGAATGGTCACTGTCACCATCTGACAATTCATCAGTATTGGGAAGTCCCATGTAAACATTACCACCTGTATCCAGGTCCTCTAGAATAGCCAAAGCTTCAGCAGTTGTCAGTCTGAAAGAAAAAAATGCAAATCTCTCAAAAGGTAAAAAATTAACAAATAACTAATAAATAAATAATAAACAAAATAGGAATTGACTAATAAAATAGTAATTGACTAATAAACAAAATAGTAATTGACTAATAAACAAAATAGTAATTGACTAATAAACAAAATAGTAATTGACTAATAAACAAAATATCAATTTAGTTTCCCCAAATTTAACACCGAAAACGTTTCTTATAGAGTTCATTGAAAATGGACACTTGAAGGTGAAACATAACAGCACTCTACTGCCGAGTGTCCCTTATAACTGACACTGATTTTTGAACAAGCTATTTAGCAAATATAACAGACATATTCGATATTATGTGGTTTCATCATCTAGAGCAACTTATGAACTTAGTGTCAGTATATAAGTATCTACTGAAACTACATTATAGAACTAACAAAATATTAACTTTTTACTAACTTCATGAAAATATTCTGATTCGCGGCAGCCATCTTGATGTTATGATGCTAGTGAAAGAAATGTTGCCAGATGATGGTTTTTTTTTTGTTAAATGTAATCACAAAACAATAATTATTGTATTATAATGAAATATTCTAAAAAAATAAATGCACAGTGAAAGTAATGCACATTTTTCAGCATCTGTTTAAACGGACACCAGGCACTAATGGGTTAAATGAGTTTGTACTGTATTCAAACCTCTCACCACTTCAAACTAATCAATACCCATAGTTTTGGTAGAGTAAATGTTACTCCTCCACAAGTAGATCTGGAGGGCTTGGGGTTTTGAATCCTGTATTGTTTTAGTGTTGTTTGGGCTCTGGCCAATGTAGGCCATAAGACCCTTGTCATAGTTTGGGCTCTGACCAATGTAGGCCATAAGACCCTTTACTTTGGGCTGTGACCAAGGTAGGCCATAAGACCCTTTGTAGAGTAGTTTGGGCTATGGCCAAGGTAGGCCATAAGACCCTTTGTAGAGTAGTTTGGGCTATGGACAAGGTAGGCCATAAGACCATTTGTTTGTTAGAAATCTGATGAATAATCTCTCTCTAGATTTGAAGTATGGTATGTGCTACTGTCTAATTACATAATTTTTGGCATAAGATTATGTGCACAGAACTAGAGTGCAGCAATAAAACCCTTTACTCTGAGCCTTTATTATGTTCAGACAGGTTGTGTGTGTTTGTGACACATGTAAAGAGTATATATATATATATTAGGGTGCATCAAATTTCCCATGATTTTTCAAAAAGTTTTATTTCAATCTGTCCCTATGATTACTGTGTTCCAATGCCTGAAATAGCACATATGGCCAAATTTCAAAGATTTATGTGGTCATCTAGGGGGTCCACATCATTGATGCAATATTTAGTATTGGAGTTAAATTGACCAAAAAATTAAACATTTTATATCCCGGTTTCCGTGTTTGCAAAAGTATCAGAACCAGTAAAAATGTATTAAATAATCAAAACAGGGATACATTGCATTGATTTCTACATTACTTTCTGACGTCTGACATTACAGTCTGGTTTATACATTATATTATTGATACTATATACATTATTGGTGATACAAGCAAGTCAAAGTCAAAAGAACACTACTTTAATAAAAAATGTTCAAGAGCTGTAAATGAACATGAACAATTAGTTTAGTCTCCAGTTTTTCTCTTTCGAAGATTAGGAAGCTTCTTTCTGTCGGATTCAACAACTTGTAGGACATTTTGGTAATGTTGTTCTGATCTGGCAGCCATGAGGAAATTAGAACTTAGCTTCACCCCACGCTCAGCACAATCATTTACGACGTTAACTGCCGAGATGTGTTCTCTGGATGTTTGAAAGGAAGCTAATTCTGGCCAATTTTCGATATTATGAGTCAGGAAAGAACTGTCAAGTTCCAGAACAGAGAAAATGTACCATGAATCTTTGTTGATTAAGTCGCCAAGCTTTGTCGTGCTGGAAATGGAGTTTGGAAATTTGGGTTTCCCAAATCCCGTACCAAATCGATGTTGTGGTAAAGATGCCTGATCTTGTGCTGGCTTTACTGCTATAAGTCTCTCAGCCAGATAGCGGCGTTCAGCTTCAGGGACTGCATCATTAAAGAGCGCAAGAGGTACCATCTCAGCAGTCAGGTACCATAGGTGATGCTTGAGAGTTTTTATCGCACTAGATGATATGCTGGGCTGAGTTTTTCATATCTGAGGATGTCTTGGTAAAGACAGATCATTCCATGGAGCCTCGACCGCGCTTGAACAGGTGATCCACCACCAGCTGTACAGCAAGCAAACAAAGTTGACAAACTCTCGCAGTTTGGGTTGTTGTGCTTCCGTGGTAATGGTTCCAGAGGGAAGAGAGCTGATCTGCTCCTCCAGCAGCACCATCTTAATGGAGTAGAGAAACTTGGCCATCCACCTAGCCTTGTGTACAGCACCAGGACGTCGAAATGAAAACTCTCTACTTGTCCCATCCAAGTAGAGCAAACAAAGATCAGAAAATTCTTTGTAGTCATCACATTGATATTGATGCTTCACAACAGACTGCGCGCATGAAATCGCTCTGGCCCTATAGTCATGGATTATGGTTTGTACATCATCTGAATAAGAGGTACCATCCAAAAAATTAAGTGCCTGATTATTGTTGTGTTGAACTGTGTCTAAATGCTTTCGGAACTGACAGAATATGGTAACTTCTAGTGACATTGGTGGTTCTATTTTCAGATCATTGAAGACTTGTGTAAGGATTACCTCGCCAACGTGATGCCGGCAAGCTGACCACAGTAAAGCTCGACCTATGTCCTGGTGCAGGCTACACAGGCAGCACTCACATGACCAGTGTTACTAGCTGTTGTGTCAAAAGTCATGTTCACTACTGAGTCAACACAATTCCATGATCGGAGAAGCTCCATGGTGAGATTAGCAATGCTTTGACCAGCTGGCTGATCTGTATTTGGCTTGTAGGAAGGCACACCAAGAAGTTTGATGTCATAGGAATTGCCAACTGCTACAGTGAGCCTCTCTTCAGCTTTAGTTTGGTATGACAGAGTTGACATCAGTTTAGAATCCCAGTGAAGAGACAGGAACTGTGGTGGAACCCAGGACTCTTTGACCGATGATGCAAGCTCTTCACCAACCTTACGTCTTGCTCTGTTGGCGGTAGAATATGAGTGTGAAACATTTTTTGTCACCTCCTAATTCCTTAATGATGGCTTTGGTAAATGCTGCCTGTTGGGCCAGTGTGATCTTCGTGCGTGTAGACAGGGAAACCATCCTATGGGATTTGAGTATGTCATGACTTATAAAAGCAGTTGTTCCTGAACGAGTTGCTTGGCGAGTTTTTTGTGTTTTTGGTTTGTAATCCTCTATATCACCCTCTTCATCCTCAATATCACTGTTGCTTTCCTCACTGTTCTCAATCTGAACTTTGCTTGTAGATGCTTGGGCTTTATGAGCTTTAAGCTGTTGTTCTGCTTGCATCATTTCCTTTTCCTGCTTTCTTTGGACTTTTGATGCGAGCTTCTTGTCATGGCTTCCAAACGATGCGACTCTGCCTGATTTCATTGACCGCAAGAACTCCAGATCTTCAGGATCTTTTATGAGTTGCTCAGCATTCCTTGGCCAAAACTGAAATGTTTCTTGTAACTCCTTTTCGATCCCATTAAGCTTCGCAACTGCACCAGGCGAAGAACGCCAATCCACTGGAAGTTCCCTAAGTTTTGCATTTTTTGCAGATAGTGCTATAATTTTTTCAACAGCTTTCTTCTCGGTAATCATGGAAATGTTGCCTTTCTGATAAAATGGAATAACTTTTTGCAAGACAAATTTAGCATTGTTCCATTTTGTACGGTTAAACGGTAGACCTTCTTGCTGATGAAACATGTAGCATCGCAACACTTGCTCACATGTTGGCAGCCTAGATCCTGTTATCTCTGCATCTGCATCGCTGATTCCAGCACCAAGACCATAAATGGCAGCAGTTTGACGAGTTTTAACAGCATATTTATCATTTGTGCTACCTGAACTGGCCATAATGCACGACAGGTGTAAAGAGAACACAAAATTTATTAACGTAAACACTTGCACATAAACATTTAACATAAACACACAAAAATCACATTTATCATAAATACTTGCATATCAGATTATACATTGCAGTTCCTTTTAGAATATTCTATAACTTTCCACCACTTCCTAGCACTTTCTAGAGGTTTCTATCACTTTCTAGAGGTACTATCACTTTATAGAAGTTTCTATCACTTTTTAGAAGTATATATATGACCTTTAGAAATATCACTTACATGTTCTTGGGCTGATTTTTGTAGTGAACAAAATCTTTAAACTTCTACTATTTGGATCTCAAATCACAGAATGACTGTGGGGTTGGTGTGCATATAGGAAGTCTGTGTGGACCCCATAAATGGCATTCAAATCCAAAAATAATTCACATAGTAGGTTTTCTTAACCATTGGAACATTTCTAACTTAGGGACAAAGTGAAACTTTGTCATTGGTGATTTTGATGCACCCTAATATATATATATATATATATATATATATATATATTAGGGTGTGACTGTTGCCCTCCAAAAATCAAAAAATGGTCCTACAATGCTGTTCAAAGTTTTAGTGTTGTGTATTTATCTAGGAAACACCCCTGTAAATTTTCTTGGAGATCGGTGCATGTTTGAGCTAGCACCGTCGTACCAGCAAGTATTGCTATTTCAGCTTATGAACTTCATAAATAAGTGTGAAAATAGCACATTTTATCAGATTTTCATTTCCAGGTCTGGAATGCTGACCCACAAATTTTCCACGTATTATTTTATTGCATTTAATTTTAATGATGCTCTTTTCTTTTCCCTTGACAGTGATTTGATGTTGTGAATAGAGAATTTAATCATGGATACACGGCAAGATGATGAGTATGTCAGAATGTTATTGGGCACCATACCCCGAGAAGAAGAAAAGGAAATAAAGGGCTGCAAACTGCCAACTAATAGGCAGGTCTTACTATGTCTGTTAGCAAACCTTCGGGATATGCATTGGGACCAGGCTTTATCTGCCACCATTGACAATGTGCTTTTGCATTACCAGAAGGCGAATGTCCCGACCATTACAGGCAGGAACAATATTGGCCGAGTGATTAAAACTTACTATGACAAAGACTACATGATGCTTATGAAAAAGAATGAGGATAGAAGACGGGCTGATGATCCTGGAATTATGAAGTTTAAATCAGAATTGAGCCTGATGATGAAATTTTATAAGAACACAGTGTTGAAAGACATGGTGGCTGCGAAAAAGGGGAAAACTCAGGCCGAACAAGATGCCATCGATACTGACATACTCTTTATGAAAAGCATGCTAAGTGACAGAGTAGCTACCTACTCTGGGGTAAACAAAGTACTCACAGAAAAGGTTCAGAAGCGACAGAAAAGGCAGATGCGAGAAGAGAAGCGACAAGAGAGAGAGCAATGTGATCATGCTGAGAATGTACAGGCTGATATTGATTCATCTATTAGGTCTGATGAGGACGATGACATTGATGAGGCCAGCACTGCTGAACCAAAGACAAAACATCGGAGAACAGTGAAAGAGGGAGTTTCAATTTTTGTGCCCCATGATATTCTGAAGTCGGCAGAATCGGCAGAACTTGTTTCATGCAGTGTTCGAAACAACATCTCGCCGACCCAGCTGAGTGCAATTGTGTACTCCCTTGTATCTGCATGTGGTGGAGATACATCAAAGCTGAGTCTAAATGCAAGGATGGCCCACTGATACCGAGCTTCCATCGTGTCAGAAATAAGTTTAAAAATCATGGATGAATGGCAACCATCAGACAAAGTACTGGTGCACTGGGATGGTAAACTTATGGACACGCTGGATTCCAAAGGCACTGATGACCACCTGCCCATTCTTGTGTCTGGTGTCAATGGCACAAAGCTTCTTGGAGTCCCACCTCTTCCGCATTTGACTCAAAAAGCTGGCCTGGTTCAAGGAGACTTGATATCAACAGCAACCAAACAACTTTGGTCGATTGGGAGTGTGAACAGAATGTCGTTGGTATGGTTTTTGACACAACTTCATCCAATACAGGTAAACCTATTTCAAACATCAGCATGAATTTATCACGACATTAATACCAAAATACAGTGAATGATTTAACAGAAATCTGCAAAAAGCACGTGCCTGAAATGGTGGCCTTAAACTATAATTACATTTTTTTTTCAGGACAAAAAACAGCTGCTTGCGTCTCCCCTCCAAAAGGAATTAGAGCGTGCCGTATTCTGGTGCGCCTGTCGCAGGCATGTGGGCGAAGTCATCCTAGGTGTTTGCTGGGATTGCTTGAAAGTGGAGGGCTCTTCAAGTCCAAACATAATGGTTTTCCAGAGGTGAGTCATAAGCTTTACAAAATAACAAGGAATATTATTATCTAATGAACAAATTTAGTGGAATTTCTTTTATTAGACTTATAAGATATACTAACACCAAGCAAATGATCGATCATATCAATTTTAATACCCCTAAAACAATATTATAGATTAGTATGAAATACAATAATCCCAATAATTGCATTTCTAGGTTCAAGAACCATTTCTCTCAACTGGCGTACAATGAAAAAAAGAAATACTACTACCCCGCAATGCCTGGAGTGTTTGAGGAGCGCCAGCAGGAGATGGCTGACTTCTTCCGTGAATCTCTAGCCCAACCATTTACATGTGGCGACTACAAGGAGCTGGTAGAGCTTTGTCTGCTGCTTGTAACTAAAGGATCCGAGCCAGTGAACTTCACAATGGTCTACCCCGGCACACTTCACAAAGCAAGGTGGATGGCTAAACTGCTCTATACCCTCAAGATTGTTCTTTTGTCAGGCCAGATCAAAGAGCAGTTTCCCAAAGCTGAGGTTGTGACTAAAAGTCAAATCAGCAAGTTAGAACGGTTTGCTGTGTTCACAGTCGCTGTTTATGTCCCATGGTGGATTGTTTGCCCCGTTCCAGCAAGTGTGCCACTGAATGACTTGAATTTGGTCGAAACCTTGGCTGAATTTGCCCCATATGATGCCACAATAGTTGACAAAGCACGTGTGGCACTCGGTAGACACACTTGGTACCTAACTGAGGAGTTGGCCCCACTGGCTTTGTTCTTGTCCCAAGTACAAGAAAGGACAAAAGAGGAGATGAGGAAGGCCCTTCTTTGCCATGAAGGCACTGAAGTTACTAAGAGAGTGGGGCTCAATCATGGGGGCTATGGAAAGCAATATCTTCCCCCTGTCCCAGAAAGTGGCACTGCCCTGGTGGACCTAATTGGGCCTGACTCAAGCCGGTTCTTCACCATTTTAGGCATGCCCTATCAGTTTCTCCACAGTCCAGCCAGTGAATGGGCAGATCATGATGACTACCTGAACATGAAACGGGTTGTGGACAAGCTTCAGGTCGTCAATGAGGCTGCAGAGCGTGGTGTAAAACTTTGCCATGACTTTCTTAATGTTGCCAGGGATGAGGAGCGCTTTCAAGAGGTCCTTCAAGTAGTTGAAAATGACAGACTCCGCGTTCCTAATCAGCGCAAACGATCATCTGTTTCCGAACAGAAATCATGGTTTCTTGCTCTAGAGAAATAATACCTTGTGAATATATGATAAAACCCCTTAATGTACCATGAGAGAATAAGAATGATTAACTTTTTTGTGTTAGTGATAACAGCTTTTAATTAAGACAGGCAAATGATTTGTGTTAATATCCCTTATGATGGTTGTGTAATCTCATATATAGGCGCGTATGCCGAATCTTTTTTTTTCAAATTGCTGGTGCTCACTCGAATATGCATGAATCTTCAAAAAATTGCACGGGGGTATTTTTTATGTCAATATGCAACACCAAAATTTTGAAAAGCATTGTAGGACAAAGTTGGGGCAACTGTCACACCCTAATATATATACATATATTAGTGATGTAGGTCACATCCGCATCCGCGGAACATCCGCACATTTTCTCGCACCCGCATCCGCACTTTGGACTGCGATGTAGACCATTGAGATAAAATGTCATTAATAAGCGGAAATTATCAAATTCTACTATATTAATAGAACTAGTTCATTGTGCGCAAAAGTGATGTGAGTGACAAGACGAGAGGCTGTTCTTGTATGAAGTTACTTTCTTGCAACCTACTTAGATCCACGTTACAAAGCTAAGTTATTTTCACCTAGTACATTAGAACGAGTTAAATCATCACTTGGCAAAGCAGTTGAGGAGCTTCAATCTCTTGAATCTGTTGCTTCGCCACCCACCAAAAGAATAAAAGTTTCAGTGACAGAACCAACACCTTCAACAAGCAAATCTATCACAGAATCTGTGTCTCAGTTTCTTGAGTCAAGCAGCAATGACGAGACCTACGCGATGTCAAAAGATGTAGTAAAAATGATCGAGAGCTATCACCAAGAAAAATGCCTGGCTGCATGTGACAATCCTATTAGTTGGTGGAAAAATACGCAGAATATCTATCCATACTTGAGTAAACTTGCAAGGAAACATTTAGCCTGTCCTCCAACAAACGTACTAAGCGAGAGATTATTTAGCAGTGCTGGATTAATATATGATGAAAAGAGAAACAGACTGGCAGCAGAAAAGGCAGAAAAATTAATGTTCCTTAAGCATAACCTTCCTATAATTAAGTTTGAACATTAAACGATGAACATCTTAGTTTACTTTATTTTAATTACTCATTTATAAATATGCCTAATAAAACTTTAAACTTAATATAAATAGTTATCAAGCTAATTAAAGATCTCTTTCTATAAGGGTGGAGGTTGGGGAAAGAGGTCGGTGGGGTGCATTTGAGTTGGGTTCATGTCCTGCATCCTGGTAACACAATTATGGTTTCTAATTGTGGCTGAAGCTCAACAAAATATAACGAATTTATTTGCAGATGAATTCACTAATTGATTTCTATATTAGTTAGATGCTTGATATTATTTTATATGTTCAGAGAAAAGTACAGCAATTATTGTACAATTAATCAATTATACTACATTATAGCTACAGCTCTCTCTATATAATAACTTATTATATACGTTAAACACAACAAATCTCGAATATATCCTAAAAAATAACGAAAATGTAGACATCCGCATCCGCGGATGTTGAAATCAAACATCCGCATCCGCGGATGTGAAAAAAATGACATCCGCTACATCACATATATATATATATATATATACAGGGTGGGCCGTAAGTTTCCATACATAGGAAAAATTAAACGTTTGTTTTTATGTTTCAGATACCCTAAGAATATGCGTTTGACGTAAGATCTTGTTTACTGATGAAGCAAATTTTTACGTCAATGGAGAGGTTAATCGGCAAAACATACGGTATTGGAGTAATGCTAACCCTAACTGGCTGAGTCCGACGAAGATGCAAGGTGCCGGTAAAGTGATGGTGTGGGCCGGGATATGGGGTGACAGAATTATTGGACCAATTTTTGTCAGTGGAAATCTTAATGCCGAAAGGTATCTTAACATGTTGCAAGAAGAGATTTTCCCATCCCTGCTAAACGAGGAAGGTAACTTCCCAGTTTACTTCCAGCAAGATGGAGCTCCACCTCATTATGGTCTTCACGTGCGTCGGTATTTGGATCAGCAGTTTCCGGATGCTTGGATTGGTCGGCGTGGTCCTGTGGAGTGGCCTCCCAGATCCCCAGATCTCACCCCCCTTGATTTCTATCTTTGGGGGCACTTGAAGGCCATGGTGTATCAGGAAAAGATACGAGACATAAATCATCTAAAGGAACGTATCACCAACGCCATTACAAGCATAACGTCAACTGTGCTAATGCGTGTTCATCAACAGTGGGGAACACGTATTGAAATGTGTTTTCAAAACAATGGCAACCATGTAGAGCATATTATATAAATAAAAAATGGTTGTCCATAAAAAAATGTTTATTTTTCCTATGTATGGAAACTTACGGCCCACCCTGTATATATATATATATATATATATATATATATATATATATATATATATATATATACAGGGTGGGCGGAAAGTAGCTCCCTATTTTGGATTGGTAAAAAAATACGTATATTATCCATTTATTTCAGAAGAAATAATAGGAAAAGGTAGGCATACATGGTAGGTTTTCTCTAAAATTCAATGTGGGCTCCAACTCTTTCCACCAGCTTCTGGAGCCGCCCAGGAATGGCATCCACTGACTTTAGCAGGAACTCCGGCGGGATGGAGGACATGACTTCCCGAATTCGGTCCTCCAGTTCTTCCAATGTCCTCGGTTTGGTGCGGTAGACTTCTTCCTTTACCCACCCCCAAAGATCTGATATTTATGCAAGATGGCGCCCCTCCGCACTTCGCTCTTGTTGTCCGTGAGTGGCTGGATGCCCACTTCCCTGGGTGTTGGATGGGTCGTCGTGGTCCACATCAATGGCCAGCCAGGAGCCTCGACTTGACACCGTGCGACTTCTTTCTTTGGGGGTGGGTAAAGGAAGAAGTCTACCCCACCAAACCGAGGACATTGGAAGAACTGGAGGACCGAATTCGGGAAGTCATGTCCTCCATCCCGCCGGAGTTCCTGCTAAAGTCAGTGGACGCCATTCCTGGGCGGCTCCAGAAGCTGGTGGAAAGAGTTGGAGCCCACATTGAATTTTAGAGAAAACCTACCATGTATGCCTACCTTTTCCTATTATTTCTTCTGAAATAAATGGATAATATACGTATTTTTTTACCAATCCAAAATAGGGAGCTACTTTCCGCCCACCCTGTATATATATATATTAGGGTGTTTCACTCGTACAGAGGAAAATATCAAAAGTCAATCTTTTTCTCCACTTTGCTTGTGCTTTTATTCCTTTTCATGTAAGAAAGATGTACACCAATTTTGTAAACAATTAAGTAATATTTAGGGGTTGCACATATTTGAACCTTCTATAATAAACAATTTTCTTCAGTGTTACGAAAAAATTCTCCCTTGGAACCATGGAAAATGAAAAACTCCAATAATAAAATTGGAAAATTCAAATCAATACACATTACACAATACAATACAATACAATTTAATAATGTAAAAATTTTTCAGTGTTACAAAAGAATTCTCCATTGGAAGCACAGAAAATAAAAAAACTCCAGTATTAAAATCAGAAAATCTGAATCAATTTTTGAATTGGTACAAGGATGTTCCTACCTTGGTTCTTTTTGGCACCTCCTTTTGATGATGATCAACAGTCTGCAACAAGAATTGTTTTTGCTTCTCGTCCTTGACTGATTCATTGAATTGCTTGATTAATGCAATTCCCCTCTCCACTGTGTCATTTACGACTTTCAGTGCGTTGACTGACTCTCAAGCCGTCATTTTTGGTGTACTCCTCTACGTTGTTGACATCCCTGATGCCGAAGTTGTCAAAGAATATCTTCGTCCTTTGAGTGACGAAGTTGCTCAGATCCTTGCCTTCAAAAGTCAGGTTTTTCTACTAGTCATTTGAGTTCCTTCCTCAACACAGGTTTATTCAAGGCCTGGAACATCTTTTCTTTCTTATTTGGCAATATCCATTCATCAAGGAAAGCCAAGCCAACTAGAGTCTCCGAGAGATACCATAGATGCCTTTTGGCAACTCTCAAGGCAGCCTGGCCCAGGTCCTTGTTCGGATATGAAATCAACAGTTGAATCATGTCTAGGTCATTTTTCGGGGCCCACCTACTGACCACTGCCTCGTGCCAGAACTGGACATAAATGAAATGCGTAAAAAGGGCCACATTGTGCAATCCCTTCACCTCTCGGTCAGTGAGTTCCAGTTGCTCCCGGAACAAAACCATTTTCAGCACATAGCTTTCACCATCCACCATTCCACCTGGCTTGATGATGGGCTCCTGGAGTCCTGAAGGAGAACTCAGCTCCACCCCAGCCTCCAAGGAAAAGGAGTGACAGCTTGAGAAGTTCCTCATAATCTTCTCTCGGGTGACGTGAACTTTCAGTGACTCCACGAAGGTAACTCATCATCCTGATTCATTCATCTTCCAAGTACCTAGTGGCTGGCTCTTCTTCATCAATCATAGTTTTGAAACAATTTTTGTTAATAAAGTCCCAACACTGCTGAAATCATTGAAACAACAGGATTTCAGGACCACTTGTTGGCCCCAGGGACTTATGAAAGACCTCCTTCAAAATGAGCTCATAAATGTGGTGATGGCAAGGCAACCACAAGAGTGACTGACCAAGGAATTGTTCAATCCTCATACATGCCCCTTGCAGAAGTCTGGTATTGGACGTCATAGTGTCAAACGAGAGGCCAATGATGCAGTCCTGAATTCCAATGCTGTCCTGAATTCCAAATTGTTGTAGCTCCTGGATGACAGCTCCAGCCATTTGTTCACCAGTACCATCCTGGGCAACAGGCACTCCAAGATGATGCTCGAACTCCTTCCCTGTTACCACAACAGCTACTCTGTCTTCCAAGCTTCTAGAGCTTCCACCAGCAGCTTGGGGTAGTAGCTTGCTGTCCCAGTGCAGAACTAAGAGAGGTGGATCTTTGAAGATTGACTCCTCAAGTTGTTTGGCCATTTTCTCTCAGTACTTGGCATGTACTCGATGAACAGTTTGACTAAATCGCTCTTATTCTACAGATGAGGAGGTGGAGTTGTGTCCAGTAGTTCAAAGAAAAGGACACACATACTCAGGGGAGTAACACTTTAATATTTGAATTGTTAATACATTACTTTCATTGTGTTGTTGTTACAGGTGGTGGTGCATATATGCCCAAAGACAGGCTCGCATATATAAATAAGATGGAGATTAAATTGAATAAATAAACGAGATAATAAAGACCCTTTCTAAACAAGGGGGAAAACTGAATAATAAGAACCAAAAAGAAAGAAGAATCAAAAGAAGCGCAAGATCATCTATTGCAAAGAAGAGCTAAAGCATTATTTCTAAGGGGTACCTAGACCGTGGTATTTAGGGGATAGCCGGCTGTTCTGGGTATTCACGGGGGGGGTACTTTCTTAAATACTGGCGAGAATAAAGCGAGGAACATCTTAAATAAATTGAAGGTGAGAAATTATTCTACTTTTTATCACTGGTAGCAGAGCGTGGTTCGAATTCGACAACATGAGCAATAAAGACAGTGGAGACTGGAGGATGAGAAGAGGATGTCCACATTTCAACGGGAAGCAAGAAGAATTTAGAAGTTGGAGAGTAGAGGATTGGTTGATCGTGTGCGAAGAAGAAGTGGTATACCCTGGTTTGGAAATAAGGATGAATTTAGGAGGGAAGGCATGGGAGGTGACCGAAGATATTAGTCGAGGAAGTCTTAAACAAGAAGGCGGTGCAGCAATTATTTTGTCAGTTCTGGATAAAGTGTATAAAAAGGAGACTTTGATGGAGAATTATGAAAATATGAAGAAGTATTTCAAGATCAAGAGGGAAGTGGGTGAAACGATGAAGGACTACATTTTCCGGTATGAAAAAAACGCGAAGGACTGTAAAACAACATTAGGTAGAGAGATGTTTGAAGGAGAAGTGAAGGGATTTCATGTGCTGGAACAAGCGAGCCTGTCTGAACAACAAAAACAATTAGTTTTATCAGCATGTGGAAAGGAGGAGATGAAATATGAAACGGTGACACGAATAATGAGGAGGATATTTGAAACCTTGGAGGAGGAAGCAAAAGGAGAGGAGTGGTTGGAACATGACCAGATGAATCGTGGATATGGTGGAGGAAGAGGATTAAACAATAGAGGTGGAGGTCGATGGAGAGGAAATTGGAGCAGGAAAGGAGCCGGAAGAAGAAACCCGATGAACCAACAGGGAAAGGTAACAACATGTACAATCTGCAAATCCGAATGGCATTGGGCCTATGATTGTCCAAAGCATTATAAAAACAAAGGGATGGTTAGTCGATCTGATAATGATAAAGAGAAGAAACACGAGGAACAGGAGGAGGAGAAAGAAGAGAAGATTTACGTGAGTGGGGTCATAACTGAGGAAGAAGAATGGGGAGATATTGAAGCTATTTTAGACACTGGATGCAAATCAACAGTATGTGGAGAACTATGACTATCAAAGATAGTGATGGAGTTGGATAAGGAGGAGCTTAAGAGAATGAGGGCAAAGACTGTAACATCAAAAAAGGTCTTTACCTTTGGGAAGACGAGCTTCCCATCAAGAGGCATCATGGAAATTCCTGTCAATATAGGAGGACAAAAAGTGTATATAAAAACGGAAATACTGAAAGGAGATGTGCCCTGGTTAATAGGGAAGGAAACTATGTGTAAAATGGATATGAAGGTATGCATGAAGGAGGAAAAGGTGGTGATAGGAGATATGAATAACGTAGAAGTGACGCTTAAAGAAGATAGAAGAGGACACCTGAGAATTGGTTTGATACCACAAAGGAGAAGAGAAGAAGTGTGGACAGAAGGATGGAAAGAAAAAGGAGATAAGGAGATTAGTGCAGCCATAAGAAAGTTACATCTACAATTCGGACACGCTAGTGGAGAGAGAATTTGGAGGTTGACGGAGGATGCTGGATGGAGTGAGGGACTGGAGGAAGAGCAGAAAAAGAAGATGAAAAACAGATTATTGGAACAACTAACTGAGTGCGATATTTGTAAGAGATATAAGAAGAATCCACCAAAGCCAGTAGTGGGTTTGAGTTGGAGTAAACAATTTAATGAGGTGGTAGCCCTTGATCTGGGAGAACTTGAGGGACGAAGATTCTTAGTAATGGTAGATATGGCGACAAGATATTGTCAAGCCAGGTGGATAAAGGACAAGACACCAGAGACTGTGATGAATGGAATGATGGAGGGATGGTTGACTATTTTCGGAACACCGGCAAAAATACTGACTGACAATGGAGGTGAATTTCAAAACGAAAAAATGAGAATTATGTGTGAAAAATGGCAGATAAAAATGATGACTACACCAGCAGAAAGTCCATGGAGCAATGGACTGTGTGAAAAGACTGTCGGATTACTGAAGGAGAGTTTGAGGAAGATGGCGGAAGAAGTAAACATTAAGATTGCTCTAGGATGGGTGGTGTTGGCAAAGAATTGTCTGAGTAATTATGGTGGTTTTTCGCCAAACCAATTAGTGTTTGGGCATAATCCGATACACCCGAACCTTCTGAATGATGGCTTCAGCATTGGTGGTGTTGTAGAAGGAAATGAAGAACAGATGGTGAGGGAAAATCTACAAGCGATGCATAAGGCAAGAGAAATATTCATTAAGAATGAATCTTGTTTAAAAATAAGGACTGCTCTGAGGAAAAATATAAGGGTACATAAGATAGAAGATGTGATTATCAATGATGAGGTCTACTACAAAAGAGAAAATGAAAAAGAGTGGAGAGGACCAGCAAAGGTAATTGGCGTAGATGGGAAAACTGTGATTGTGAAGCATGGGGATTCATTAAGGCAAGTGGCGCGAGTGCATATCACTCGGATTCAAGGAACAAATGAAGTCATGAAAGAAGAGAGAGAAAGAGGTAATGAAAAGGAAGAGGAGATCGATAACAACAACTTTGACAGAGAAGAAAGGGACATGGTTATGGTGAGAAGAGATGGAGGAGATCCAGTGTGTGATGATGATGAGGCGATGGAAGATGAAGAGGAATCAGAAGATGAGGTAGAAGATGAGGAAGATGAACGTGAGGAGGAGGTAGAGAGAGAGATTATACCTAAGTTGAAAAAAGGAGATAGAGTCAGGGCCCGGCATAAGGAAACAGGCGAACGAGAAGAATGGAAGATTTTGGGTTTAGCTGGAAAAAGATCGAGTAAAAAGTGGGGAGACAGCTACAATATACAAGAAATAAATACCGGCAGGAAAGATTGGATTGATTTGAGAGAGTACGAAGAGATAAGGAAGATAGATGACGAGGAGGAAGTCCTGCTCGGTTTTGAGGATGAAAAGGTAGAGGAAGCCAAACGAAAGGAATTACAAAGCTGGCTAGATAACGAAGTGTATGAAGAAGTAGAAGATGTTGGTCAGAAAAGTGTGTCCACAAGGTGGGTGGTGACTGAAAAAGTGAAAGCAGGTAAAAGGATTTGTAAAGCAAGATTGGTGGCGAGAGGATTCGAGGAAGAAATGGAAGACTGGGAAAAAGATGCACCCACTTGTAACCCAGAAACTTTAAAATTGTGTCTATGCATAATTAATCAGAAGGGATGGAAGTGTCATACTTTAGATATTGCAACTGCATATTTACAAGGAGAAAGAATACAGAGAGTAGTGTATGTCAAACCACCCAGTGAAGTAGAAAGTGGTGTTCTATGGCAGTTGAAGAAAGCAGTTTACGGACTTAAAGATGCGGCAAAAGCATGGTATATGAAGGTGGTGAAGGTGGTGGTGGAGCTTGGAGGAGTTAAAAGCAAACTGGAACCAAACGTGTTTTATTGGAAAGATGATCAAGGAAGTGTAAGTGGAGTCCTATGTGCACATGTAGACGATTTTTGTTACGGAGGAGATGATAATTTTCTTAAGACAGTTATTACGAAGATGAAAGAAAAATTGAAGGTGGGAGATCAAGGAAGGCAGAATTTCAAGTATATAGGAGTTCACGTAAGACAACAAGAAAAGAGAATACTCATTGAGCAAAGGAAATACATCGAGAGTATACAAGAACCCGAAGGGAAGCTTTATCAAGGTCTTAGAGTCCTAAAAAGGAAAGAGTTGACTCTCTATCGATCAATTGTGGGACAACTGAATTGGATATCACAACATATCTTACCCGAAATAGCTTATGATGTAAGTGATCTAAGTAGAGCGTTTAAAGAGGGAACGACACAGGATATGAGAAAATTAATAAAAATCGTGAAGAAGGCAAAAAGATCAAGGGGAGAAATCGTCCTAGAAAAATTGGATGAAGAGAAAATATTTTGGGAAATATATGCAGATGCCTCGTTTGGAAATGTGGAGAACGAACAAACTCAAATCGGATACATAATATCATTAGCAGATGATATGGGAAGAAAATGTCCAATATGGTGGAAGTCGAGGAAGGCAAAAAGAGTGGCAAAAGCTACAATTGAAGCTGAGGCACTGAGTGTTGGAGAGGCTATTGAGGGAGGAATTTACTACAATCAACTATGGAAGGAGATAGTGGGGGGCAGAAAGATTGAAATAAGAGTGAAAACTGACAGCAAAACACTAATGAAGGCGATAAAATCAAATACTGGTGTCAGTAGTAAACGGCTGAGAATTGATATAGCTGCAATTAAAGAAACTTTGGAGAGTGGTGAAGTGACAGAGGTGGAGTGGGTGCGAGGTCTGGAGCAGGTGGCGGATGTGTTGACCAAGAGAGGAGTCGCCGAAGAAAATATAAGAAGATACGTGGGAGGAGAGAGTTTGAAAAAAAACTGAAGGAGGAAGAGAAGAGGATAAGAGTGACTAAATCGCTCTTATTCTACAGATGAGGAGGTGGAGTTGTGTCCAGTAGTTCAAAGAAAAGGACACACATACTCAGGGGAGTAACACTTTAATATTTGAATTGTTAATACATTACTTTCATTGTGTTATTGTTGTTACAGGTGGTGGTGCATATATGCCCAAAGACAGGCTCGCATATATAAATAAGATAGAGATTAAATTGAATAAATAAACGAGATAATAAAGACCCTTTCTAAACAAGGGGGAAAACTGAATAATAAGAACCAAAAAGAAAGAAGAATCAAAAGAAGCGCAAGATCATCTATTGCAAAGAAGAGCTAAAGCATTATTTCTAAGGGGTACCTAGACCGTGGTATTTAGGGGATAGCCGGCTGTTCTGGGTATTCACGGGGCGGGGGTACTTTCTTAAATACTGGCGAGAATAAAGCGAGGAACATCTTAAATAAATTGAAGGTGAGAAATTATTCTACTTTTTATCACAGTTGATGGCGAAATAATAATCTGCGATACATCTTGTCCGAGACTTTTAGCAGTTGCAATGAAGGAAGTCCTTGCTTGTTGAATAGAGAGTTGTTCTCTATCCCAAGTAGCCACGAGTGTTGGATCAAGTGTGTTCTTGGAATGACGAGGTGACTTAGAGGCCAATGGAGCAATAAAATCTTCATCATCTGTTGTCGCCATTGAGCTAGAGGATGTGCTATCCAGCTTCATTTTCTCAGAGATCTTTTCAGCTTCTTCAGCGTGCTTTCATTTTCAAAGTTTAAGTTTCTTAGCTGCTGCTGCTTTCCATTTGACAGCCATGGTGTGTTTTCTATCCACCCCAGCTATTGAAGAACTCATTCTGTCCTCCCTCTGGGAGGGCACGAAAACCTTGTCCTCCTCCGGAACTGAACTCATGCTCATCACACCTTGACAAGCGACGTTGAAAAGGTCAGCAAGTCTCCCTTCCACACCTGATGCTTCATAACAGCTTTGTCTGTCTCTCTCAACTTCTTCTTCTTCTTCTTCTCCTTCTCCTTCTCCTTCTTCAAGTTTTGGTACTCTTTGTACAGCTTTAGTATAGCAGCTCTAATGTTCTCCTCTGTCTTCATGGGGATATTTGCCTTCTTCCAAACTTCTTGAAGCTTGATACTCATAGACTTGATGGCAAGGGGAGTTGTTTCCTTCAGCTCCAGGTGATGGTACATAAAGCAGAGGAGGACTTGCTCCTGGGATGGCAATCTTGCTCCTAAGAGCTCTTTGACTGGAGTCTTTTCAATCAGCCAGATCATCTTTCTTTCCATTTTCAACACTTTTTGCACCTGTGAAAGAAAAGAAAACATTATAATATGTTGGAAGTTGGGACATTCTCGAGATTTGGTTACAAAGGGCTAAGGTATCAGAGGTGACATAAGTGTGCAACCTCTAAATGGTGGTCAATTTGCTTCAAATTTGATACATATGCTTTACAGATCATAAGGTGTACGGGGAAGAGCAAAGTGTAGTGAAATTCACAACTTGATAAAAGTGGAATACCCTAAATTATATACGGGTCATTCTCTGTCAGATCAACCAGTGCCTAACACCCTCATCTCTCAGATTTTGCTGAAATTTGGTTTATAGGGAGTTTGTGGGCCCTGAATCCATTTCTGAAATTATAAGGTCAATCCGACCAACGGTTCAAGAGATATGACCTCGGGAAATTTGAGGTCACTTGCGAGGTCACTAACATTTGGCGACCCATAACTTGGGTAATAATGGTCACAATTATATAAAAGTATATATATTTAGAATCAGAAAACGACAAGGAATCCAAATATGCAAGTTTTAGAACTCTAGGTTGAAAAATAAAAAAGTTACACTGTAACCAAAATTTGAGGTCACGATTTGACCTCTGGGGTATCAAATGAGAATTTTTTTTTAAAATGTAAAAAATGAAGGCATAGGCATTGGCTATTAGAATCAGCAAAAAAAAGTTTGTTTGTTAGTATTTTTCATGTAACTAACATAAGTGAACACCATATTCATAAGTTGTGCGTCAATTCTACCTATTTTTTCACACTTAAGCTCATAATTTGACCTATAGAAATTAAAATTACATTTTTTTATAGATATAGAAACAAAGGCAAAAAATGTAAAATTGTATTTCACTGCTAATCTACACTGGCAATAATAGTTATAATAGTGAAAGGGGAAGACCTACTTAGAGGATTCATATGCTAGCCTAATACAATTTTTGCATGCTCGATGCTCTCATCAATTTCTTTTTGTGGAAAAATGTATTGAATTCTGCTGCCTCCTCTTAGGGTAGGACAACTCATTACAGTTAATATATGATGTCCTGGCACTGCACATGAATCCTTGTTTGATGGATAATAATATGCACTTGATCCTGATGACCCAGAGGGATGTAGAAAGTTCACAGTGAAATCATCAAACTCTTCACAATATTCCTCCACAATTCCATACCAAACTTGCATGTCATAAATGCAGCCAACATACTCTCCTGGTTTGACACATTTTAGGTTACCAAGCATTGCAGGTTCATTAGTAAAATGACTTTTCCTTATTCTTTTCTTTTCTCCAATGCCACTTGAAATGGGATACACCATCAGTTCTTCCTTGTTTAGGGGAACAAATCTATGATATTTCTGAGTTCCAGGAATAGCCCTACTATCCTTGAATCGATGTTCCAACCGTTCTTCTGCATCTTTCAAATCAGCTGTAGTTACAAAGAAAAAATTTATCTTCTTGCTCAAGTTTTCTTCACAAAACTGAAACATGTGTTCTGGTGTAAGAATTTGCCTCTCTGTAGTTCTCTGCAAACTGGCACGAGCAGTAGCTCTTTTCACTGTTCCATCACATGCATTTTTGCCATGGGATGTAGCAAAGAAGTGCCATTCACAAGACAGACCAAAATCCTCTTCATGGTAACAGAGATTTGTGAAGTTGTATCTGTTCTTATATTGGCCAGCACATCCATCTGAGAAATAGTGCACCTTCTTCAATTGTGGGCATCTGAATTTAACATATGTCATAAGCTTCAATATGAATGAGTAAACCATTATAGTGTTGTGTTTTAGTGATGCAGATAAGAAACAGACACTAAAATGGCTAAGTTCCTGGTCTGCAGATGATTTATAATAGATGACAAAAGGGTGAACTGTACACTGTGAATTGTCCCAGTGAAACCCTTGGGCAGCATCCTGGACAATGAAAGAATAATTCTCAGAGAAATCACCTACTATAACTACCTCGCTCTGAGGTGGTGGTGTTTCTTTCAACTGCTTGAAGTACTGTGATTGTTGCTGAGCAACAAAGTGATGATGAACCATGCAGGATATTTTCATGCTTAGGGATGATAAGTATTCATGAAGTGGCTCCACCTTATCAACCATTGTACAACGGTCAACAGTCACCCATTGCTTGTAAGATATTTCATTTGGAGCTGATTTCACACTGTCAAGTAACTCAAGAAAATCCAGGACACCCTCTTCTCTTGGGCAATCATTGCAAAGTTGCATCATGCAAGTCTCTCTTTCTGTACTGCAGACACTGTAATCCATAAGATCCTTGTATGAAAGACCTCTTTCTCCCAATGCAGCCAGCTGCAATTTTGGATTTTGATGGTATGTGCAGACACAGACAGAATGAGTCCCACCACTACCGGCAAGCACACAATATGATGGCCGTAATTTTGCAAATGTGGAAAATCCTATTTTGGGATTCTTTTCATCATTTTTATATAGTTCAAACATCTCTCTTAAATTCCCGAGGACCAATCGTTTTTGCACCTTCATTGCACCTTCAGCACTGATAACTTTCACGCAATCCTTTTGGCCAGGACACATATGACTAACCTCTTCTGACTCATAGAATCTTCTAACTATATCTTTGTGTTCTTCAGATATCACTTTTCCTTTGCTCATTAGTGGAATCTTCGGAAGGATTCCATGTTCTGATTTAAGTGAATGGCTTCTTTTCACCATGTATGTTGTAGTTTGAAAGAAACTAGCTGTTTTTTCAATTGTGTATGGTGAGAGTGTCAATATTTGTAGTTTGTGATGGTGACATTTGCTCTCCAGGAATGACTGTTTCAATTCATTCATTAATTTGTCTAGATGTTTTTCAGATTTAGTTTCAGGTTTTGAAGTATCACTTACCTCCTCGGTAATTTGAACACCATAACTGAGTTCTAGCCTCTCCTTCAGGTGTTTCTGAGCAGATGATAGCTTACCACGAGCCTTGCGCTTTTTCTGGCTTAATGACAGCCCTTCTGAAAAGAACAGAAAAAAAGGTTTCACACACCTGAATATTAGTAATTAAATATTAATTATAGTACCTTAAATGCTATATAATTGGCTATATAGTAGATCAAACAGACCTTGTAGTAAAGTATAAGTTATTATATTAATTTATTACTTACTTTTTTTAACTGGTGTTTGGTCCAGAAATGCTAGAACTGGTTCAACTGAAGTTGAAGGATTTTCCTTTATCAAGCAATCACTGTCATTGTCCAGATCTTGAATTGAAGAGATGTTACTCAAGCCACTGATAGTAGATGATTCATTTGAATCCTGCTCAGACTCGTTGTTTTCAGTGGTACTAAGTATAGTGGGGTTTTTCATTATCAGTGTCCAGCAGTTCACACACAACAATGAGTCTTTTTTCACTCTTCCAGCACATTTTTCAACAAGTACATCAGTCACTTTTCTAAGATTGATTGTTATGCGTTTCTTGTGTTTTTGAATAGGGTCCTGGCAGTATTTCAAGTGCCGAACCATTGTATTTTGATCTGTAAAGATATAGGATTTACAATTAGGTAATATATATTTTTTAGAAAATATATAGCTATACACACTTAATATTTTAGGCCTTGATAGTCTCTGAGGCTCATTAAAACACCATACCCACCAGCCACCCACAGTGCTGGCTGGAACTGTACTAACCTGTAGACAAGGAATTTTGCAACTATCTGTGTTGATTCTGCACTTAGACAAGTAGCAACATGTTTCAACAGGTTTGTTTAGGCTACATGTGAGCTTAGTCTTCCCCTTTCACTATTATAACTATTATTGCCAGTGTAGATTAGCAGTGAAATACAATTTTTATTAAATTCTTGGAGCTTGAGGTCAAATTGATAGCTAAGATATAAAAATTCCTTGAAATGACAAGCAATTTATAAATATGGTGTTCACTTATAAGTTAGTTACATGAAAAGTACCAACATAAACAAACTTTTTATGATTGTTTCTATTAGTCAAGAACTCTGACTTTGTTTTTTATATCTATAAAAAATGTAATTTTAATTTCTATAGGTCAAATTATGAGCTTAAGTGTGAAAAAATAGGTAGAATTGACGCACAACTTATGAATATGGTGTTCACTTATATGTTAGTTACATGAAAATACTAACATAAACAAACTTTTTTTTGCTGATTCTAATAGCCAATGCCTATGCCTTCATTTTTTACATTTAAAAAAAAAATTCTCATTTGATACCCCAGAGGTCAAATCATGACCTCAAATTTTGGTTACAGTGTAACTTTTTATTTTTCAACCTAGAGTTCTAAAACTTGCATATTTGGATTCCTTGTCGTTTTCTGATTCTAAATATATATACTTTTATATAATTATGACAATTATTACCCAAGTTATGGCTCGCCAAATGTTAGTAACCTCGCGAGTGACCTCAAATTGCCCGAGGTCATATCTCTTGAACCGTTGGTCGGATTGACCTTATAATTTCAGAAATGGATTCAGGGCTCACAAACTCCCTTTAAACCAAATTTCAGCAAAATATGAGAGATGAGGGTGTTAATTTCAATTTTTTTTTGTTGATCTGACAGAGAATGACCCATATACAGTATATGCACACACACACACACACACACACACACACACACACACATATATTTTGTATTCCTCTGAATCCAGTTGGTCTTTAAAACTTGGATTCATTCCATGTCCTACAGGTAGGTCTGGAAGGTTTGGGGTTTTTGAAGGAATCCAATCTGTTTGCAAGGAATGCATGTCTAAAAGAGTTTGTTTACTTTGTGGTGTATTTTGATGAAATCTGTTGAGTGATTCTTCCTTAAAAGAAGAATTGGATGCTTGGAGTTGTGTATATATAGTAT
Source organism: Bathynomus jamesi (assembly GCA_023014485.1). Taxonomy (NCBI): domain Eukaryota; kingdom Metazoa; phylum Arthropoda; class Malacostraca; order Isopoda; family Cirolanidae; genus Bathynomus; species Bathynomus jamesi. The sequence goes on along the minus strand of JAJOZX010000357.1, from coordinate 549,416 downwards.
ATGTATGTGTAAATATATATTTTGTTGTAGGGTTTTATTTTTGAGTTGTTAGATTAACCAATTTGACTAAGCAAAGATCCTCAAATGTTGCATTTGAGAACCTTATATCAAGCCTTGTCTGTTATATGCCTATATGTGAAATAGGACTTAGAATGGGTTGATAGGGTGTGTCGAATTTTTCAACTTTCAAATTCCAAATATGAGGGGTGCTAAAAAGTTGCAGCATGACTTAGGAATTCTAAAGATATTTTTGTTAATTTAATATAATTTAGTTTTGCTTGGTAAGAAGCTACATAAAAATAGTGACTTTTTTTTACTTTTTTGTGGAATTATATAATAATAATTATATTAATAATATATATGCTGTATATATAATGCACTGCTTTTTGCTTATTTCACAGGTTGAAACATATTCATCAGTGTGCTGAAGATTACTTGTCCGTCAGTGCTACCATCCTAACCAGTGGGAATTGACCTACAATGGCTTCTAAAAGGAGGACAAGACTGGGGACATTCACACACATGAGCAACCTAATTGGAACTGGTAGAGAGTTGTTGCCCTCTGAACTCCGAACTCTGCGAGACATTCTGAAATATGGGCTACTGCTAAGAGAAGAAAGTGGTGAGGATGTGAGAAACTACCCAGCAGCCAGTCTTGCAAAGGACATTTACCCTAAAGTGCTTGAAAAGTGGGAATGAGCAAATGGTTCTTTTGTAGCCCCTGTTGTAAATTCACGAGTCACAATCTTAAACAAGATCCAAGAGAGCTGGGAGCAGGCCAAAAACATATCTCTTGGGAGAGGAAAGCTACATGTCAAAGAGGCTTTCATTACAAAACTTGACAAGCTTTTTGACATCCTCAGTTGCAAGTGTAAAATTGTTCTCTGCTCTGAATTTGGCTGCCTTGCAGATGCTGGTTGCAAAAACGAAACTCACATTAACTGTACATGCCCTAGGGAGATGAAGATCCCTGTGAAGGAACTTGCTTTCATTAAAGGTCAGAGAGACAAGTCTGGTTCTATTGGACCACATCAGATTGGCTTGCCAGATCAACCTGAGCACAACAGACAAGTAAAAAAGCAGAAGCAGCAAGAAGACGAAAGAAGAAGGCTTGCTGAATATAAGCAGACAAGTAAGCAGGATGTTTCAATGCCATCAAATGAAATAATTTTCTCTGATGATGAAAATGAAGAACAAATAGCTGATGCTCAAGATGGAAAGGATGGAAGTTATGAAGTGACATTAGAAATACCAAGCATGTCTTCAACTTCCAATAAAAAGCCAGAGTACAGCACATTAGAAATACCTAATGTTGCTATGCATAGCATCAGATATGGTGTTGGCCTGCGTGCCACAGCTGCCATCACCACTGCTGCCTTTATGGATGCTGGCTTGATCACTGAAGAAGACAAGAGACTTGTAGTTGATCACAATAAAGTCAAGAGGGCCCAAGAAAAAGTTAGAGATCCCTGGATCAGGAATTTGATGATCTTTGTAAGAAGGATGAAAGTGACTGCATCTTCTTTGACAGCCGTCAAGATACAACTAAAGTTATGCTGAAAGCAGACAATTCAGATCGTCAGTTCCCCAGCATCATCAAAGAAGAGCATTATTCTGTGTGCAGTGAGCCAGGTGGAAGATATCTCTACCACTTCACTCCTGAAAAAGGCTCAATGAGAAAAAAACCTGCTGAAGTTATTGCTGATAATCTTGTAGAGTTCATGAAGAAGAAGGGCATTGATAAAAGCCTGCAGGCCATTGGAGGTGATTCTACAAATGTTAACACTGGCTGGGAGGGTGGTTCCATGCATTGGGTAGAGGTCAAGCTTTGCCGTAAGCTGATCTGGTTGGTTTGTGCCCTCCACACTAATGAGTTACCCCTGCGACACTTGATCACAGCACTGGATGGGAAGACCTTGTCTAACAACAAGTGGACAGGTAACATTGGCAAGATGCTAGACACTGCAACCGAACTTGAAATTGATCCTTCATTCACCAAACTCTCAATTGGAGAGCCTCTTACTTCACTGAGTGACAATATCGTAAAGGATCTCTCTACTGATCAAGTGTACGGGTATAGGATCACACAGGCCATAAGGACAGGAGAACTTCCCACAGATCTGGCCCTTCTTGAAATTGGTCCAGTGAGCCATTCAAGGTGGTTGACAACAGCAAACAGGCTTTGTCACATATGGGTTTCAAAACATGGCCTTAAAGGCAAAACCCTCAACAACTTAAGACTGATAGTGGAATACATTGTTGGTGTGTACTACCCCTGTTGGTTCAACATCAAAGTAAAACACACTTGGGTGGAAGGCCCACGCCACATCTTGTTTCAGCTGCGGCTAGTTAGGCTGCAAAAGAAGGCTGTAGTGGATGCTGTTTTGCCAACCATCAAGCGCTCAGCATGGTATGCATTCAGCGAAATGATAATCCAGACACACTTGTGCTCAGATGACAGTGAGGAGAGGAGAGCTGGTGTCCAAAAGATTGTTGACATGAGGGGTGGAGATGATGACACACTTGGAGATCTTTCTGTACGTCCCAGGAAGACACCTTCCATCAACCCCAGTGCTTCTTCCGTGTTGGAGCTGACAGACTGGTCTGACAGGGTATTTGAACCTCCTTTTACGTGTAAACTGACTACAGCGGAAGTAAAGAAGTTCTTTGACAAGCCTATGCAAGTTCCACAGTGGCCCTGTCATGCTCAGTCAATAGAGAGGTGTGTGAAACAAGTCACAGAGGCAGCAGGCAGGGTGTATACACATGAGAAACGTGAGGGCTATATCAGAGGCCAAGAAGCAAGTTGGCGGCTGATGTCCAAGAACGAATCAAAGCAAGACTTGATGAAACTTGTTGTTTAAATATTTTTTTTACTGATGTCATTACTTTCTAATGTTTTATGATTACAAGGATATGTTTTATGATTACAAGGATATGTTTTATGATTACTAGGATGTGTTTTATGCAGAGAAACTAAAATTTTTATAGCATTACCTGACATTTTGAGAAGCTAAAATTAATGAATGTTGTTTTCCGAGAGCAATTTATGTGCTTTTTAATCAAATGTAGATTTACCAAGCTAAGTGTTGAGCAATCACAAAAATAATAGCAGATTTGAATTCTTCACATCCAAAAACATTTTTAAAACCCCTCAGTGAAGGAATTGGCAAAAATTAATTTTCACCTCCCAAATTGACACACCCTAATGGGTTGAGCCTATATGTGAAATAGGACTTAGAATGTGTGTGAGGTGGGTGTAGGTTTGAGTTTGTGCAATTGCTTTAAGTCTGTATGATAAAGTTCTGAGTTTAATTTTTTGTGATGTTAGTGTTTTATGAGTGAGTTAAATTGCTGAACTAAATTTTATAACCTACACCAGAGTTCACAGGTTAAATAAAAAATTGTGTTTTTAGTTAGGATATGCCTTGAGTTTAAAGAGTAGGACCTACTTTGAGAGGTAGGCTTCTAGTATGTCTAGATTAAGTTTGAAGTAGGCCTTTAGTGTATGAGTATATTAGGCCTATTAAGGTCAAAGTAGGCCTACTAAGTAGGCTTAGGGTGAAGTGAAGTAGGCATATTTTGTATAGGACCTAAAGCGAGTTAAGCCTGTTAAATGAGGCTTTGTTCCGAGTTCAAAGAGTAGGGCCTACTAAATAGGCCCAGCTTGAAGTTGGCCTATTTTGTATAGGACCTAAAGTGACTTTAAATAGCCTGTTAAATGAATGAGGCTTTATGGTTATTATCGCCTTAGCCTTTATGGTTATTATCGCCTTAGCCTTTGCTGATTGTTATATTAGGTATAGTAAAGTAGAGTTAGGGTTAGGCCTAATGAGCTAAGCCTAGCCTCTGTTTCTGTTAGCGTAAATTTTAGAGGGGTTGGGTCCTCACACGGGCCACCATATGAAAAAATTCTATAGGATTATGGATGATTGCCATCACCCTCATCCATTAGAAATTTCCAGCAGATATTGGTAGAGAGCTGGTGACAAAAACCTTACGTCTTTTCATTAAAAAGTTGTGTTTGAGGTCTTCAAAAGACCTTAAGTAGTTTTTTTTTCCACTGATGTTAAATTTATTTTCCTTCAGTATTTAGAGCTGCCTAATAGTAAAGAAGGAAATTACCATACAGTACCTTATTATTTCGATGGGCCTCACTTTTTGTTGTAGGGTGCGTGGCTCTCTCTTGATGTAGGTGATGAGGTTACACAACAAGTTTTTGTTTTAATTAATATAGGCAACACTATATCCAAATACCTGAAGGAATGGGCGTATCCTTTTGTGTTATTAGTTTTATGTTATTTGGTATTCACTCAGAACTTATATGAAGATTAAGCACTTCTCCCTTGTGTAAAGCATTGCTCAAACCTAGACAGCCCTGAGATGAAGTCTTTGTCTTAAAAATTTGCTGACTTTACAAAGTCCCCAGATATCTAGTTTTTGTATTATTATTATTTCTTTTCTAAGAAAAAACCAGTCCTCTTTACTTTGGCATGCAGTACACAATTTGCATGGGATTTTGAAATAAATTGGCTCAAACCTTGTTCATGTGTTGCAAATTAATATCCTAGAAGCACTAGCTTTAAGTTCTTTATCTTTACTAGTAATAATAAGTGAATTGGACTTAGTGTATATATATCCCTCAAGCAACTGTATGACTGGTATAAAGCAAGGGGATTTTTTATGCTTGAGTGGCCCTCTCAAAGTCCTGATTTAAACCCAATTGAACACCTTTGGGATGAATTAGACAGAAGAGTAAAAGCAAGAGAAGACAAACCAACTAGCAAAGATCATTTATTTGACATTTTAGAAGAGGAATGGTACAAAATAACACCAGAATTGTGCAAGAAGCTTGTTGATTCAATGCTGCATTGCCAGAGACAAGTCAGAAAAACTAGGGAGGTCAGTCACACAAAATATTAATTTTAATAAATTTGTTTAAATGAATTCATGATTTTTGTTTTTGTTTCCATAAATATAAAGAATTAACCAGAATACACTAAATTGTCAGAAAATATTAGTTATAATTTTAAAATAAATTAACTTTTAAAAAGTTTACACAGTAATGTAAATGGCTGAGAAGAAATCATAAATACTTTTGTGGGCCAGTGTATGTATTAATCTTAAATTAATACATACCAATACTATACAAAGAAATCAATATTAGACATGAGAGGTAAAAGATGAACAATCACATTGTGACAAAAACATTACTCGCATCTAAGTTGTCTAAACTTGAAAGCACTTTGAACATCTGTATCATATTTCTTCTCAAACACACACAGTCACACACTCAGAACTAAAGATGCCCAATTCCTTTAATCTTTAGCTGTATTCTAACCTTAAACTAGGAATAAGTTTGGTTGATCTACATTGCACACCTTCAAGCAATGTCTATTGTGCTTATGGTGAAGTGGCCAAACTTGAATGCAGTAATTCACCTCATCATATTCATAAATCAACATTGGAAGTAATCCACTTGTGTAAAACTCACCTTCTGTTAGTCTGTACATTTAAATAATATTTTTTAGCCAAAGTATCCAAATTATCCAGCATTCATGGGGTTATTTGGGAATTTGAGAAGCTAATGTTTGAGGTGATCATTTTGAAGATGTTAGGTAGTTTGCAATCCCTTAAATGAAATGTGCTTAGCCTAATTAAACCTATTATGAAGTGGAAGAGACTACACTTGGACCCCATTAATTCAACACTTTTGGGGCTCTACCCTTGTTGAATAATCCAGAAGGTACGAATTAACCACCCAGTATGAAATTAGTTGGCTATTTTGAACTTTTGTACGAAGTATTGAAGTATTTGCATACAAAATTTGTTGGGTATTTTAACATTTTATAATTTTTTTATAGAAAATTTACCCCTTTTCTAGCATGATCTTAGAATATTGATACTTTCCTAGCACACTCCTGATTGCTAAAATATATTTCATTCAGAAATTTTTATGTAGTTGGAGAAAAAATACTAATTGGCAGTTCAGTAGGCTCACACACATAAAGACTGCATGTGACAACATAAAGGTCATGTGGGTACAATTTGTACCGTGCAACTATTGGATTACTCGTACATGGTACCAAAAAGTTTGAAATTCCTCAGATAATTATAATTTGAAGGGTTGAAAAAATGTACAAATTAAACCTGAAGTACAAAATAACAGAGTGAATTTACAGGGTTCGAGTGTATTTGTGGATTTTATGTATGACCTAGGACTTATGGCTTATAGTTTATGGTTGAATATTAATTACTATTATCCCTAACTCAGTTTTTTCTTGTATTCAGAGGTTATAATACTTAAGGTTTAACCCTTCTCCTATGTCAGCAAACCCATCTGGACAGTACTCTAAATTTAGTACCTTAATTACAACATTAACATTATTTTATTTATTCCAATTTTCTGAACTTAGACTGTTCATTCATAAAACTTTTCATTTCTTAGCCTCAATTTATTTGAGAGAAATTACTTGGCCATAACTTCAATACATATTTTTGTAAAAACTATTAAATTAAAAATGGTGAGAAGAAAACCATCTCGCGCTGCCAGCAGAGCTAAACCAGTTAAACCAAATATCACAATAAATGAGGATGAGGAGGATGCTGAAATAAAACACGAAAACCTCCAAAAGCGATTGGATGATTTTGATATGCAAGGTATTGTATTTATTAAGTTGATGATCAGTGCATAAATAAAAAAAAAAAAATTAGGTTTATAGAAACTGAAATGGAGCTTACGCGAAAGTAACTAAATTTATAGATAAAATATCTTGATTTACTAGGTTAGTGATAAATATTTATCTGAGGTACATAAAGAATGTGAGAATTCACATATTTACATTGTTTCTTAGGGAAAGAAAATTATGAAACTTGCCTTCAGAGTCTTGTAGTCTTAAATTAGATACTTTCATTATTTAGCTAATATTAATTAGCTTTTATTAATTAAAAGTAACCTATATAAACCACAAGAATGCCCCAGTTTGGAAATAATATGGTATAATATACTGTACTGCAATTGCATGTAATGATTTTTGTTGCATTGAGTAGTTTACATTATTTAAATAACTAACTAATTTTGATATTAATTAACTTTTTAATGAAAGCATTTTTCTCTTTGCAGTCAGGGAAATCTTAATAAAGATGGAGGCTGATAAACAGGCAGTAATAGATTCTATTAAACATTTATATTTTGTTGATGAACAGAGAACACCTGCAGATGTAAATAGCATGCTATGGACAACATTTTTGAAACGGGTAAATTATTAAAATAGCCAATCATTAGCTTTTAAGAGGCCATAAGAGTTGTATGTTAAAGTAGAATATGCTGATAGTATGGTGTTATGTTCTGAGAGACTCATGATGTTGCACTGCAAATTATATCTATTGTTAAAGATCTTGTGGGAAGAACAGGTTAGGTTCTGAAGACCACAAAAATATAAACATGCACCTAAAATATGACTTCTACCACCTTAAAATATTAAAATTAATGTATTGCAGTATATTGACCTGTAAATAACATTTAATAATAATTAAACATAGAATAGACACCTAAATGTAAATAAAGTATAAAACATAACAGCACCACATCACACTACAACTGTCTGCAGTTGCTGGGTGCCTGGCTTGAATTTTGCTCATTTAAATTAAAAATTCTGCATTATTTGTGTCTACTGTCTAATAAAAGGTGCTTTTTTGTTGGGTTACTTCCATACTGCATTACCAAATGCCATGTTATTAATATATTATACTGTATTTTATAGATGTACTTGTGCAAGTACCCAGCAGTAGGCTGGATCATTTAAACCATAGCACTATTCTCTCTCCTTTATTTCATTATAAACAATGTACTATTTTAGTACGGATATATGGTAGCCTTTCTATTTACTGTAATTTTTTACATAAAACAAATAACTTAAAGCCCACATTGTTTATATTTTGGATAATTATAAATTTGATTTACTTGCATTTGATATCATTCCCATTTCATTCCATGCCCAAGAATGGGAAAGTGAGAACTTTAAATGAGGCATTTTCAAATCAGTCTCTTCCAAATTCATGTCATTCTCATTCTCATCCATGACCTTTCCCACTTTGGTCTGGGTTAGGTTATGATTGGTTAGGGTAGCTTAGGTTATGATTGGTTATGATACAATAAGGAGGGTTATGATAGATTAGGCTAATGATAGGTTAGGTTATGATTGGCTGAAATAAGTTAGGTTAGGGAATATTAAACATTCCCACTTGGTGCCATTTCCGTGAGGGGGAATGTAGTAACATTGTTTCTCAAATGTGGATTTTTCACTTTTGTATATTCTCACTTACGTGGACCATGGATGTGAATGACATTGAGTGGGAAGTAATCATGAATATGTCAGAGACAATTTAATTTTTATTCCCATAGAACTCCCCTTGCCCTAAATCCGAAATAAGAGACAGTATAGCTGAACTTCTTATTAAAGCTGAGGACAAACAGTTAATCACCACTGCAACAATGAAACGAAAGCAGAAAGGGAAAAACACCCCAGTTGAGACTCGTGCTATCTTCACACCCCAAACTTCTATGAGGAGTAAGTTGATGTGAAATAGCTCTACCAATTATGTTTAAATTTAACAGTTTTCTTTAAAGGGAGATAACTTTTAACTTTTTTACTTACAAGCCATTTTGATGAAATTTGCTTTTTTGTTTCCATATCATAACTTCTGAACTGCACAATATAAACTGATGAAATTTCATACACATACATATTGTTACAAGATGATGTGTTGTGAACAAGAATCAGAACCTCACATCAAAGGTCAAGGTCACAAATAGAGATGGGGGAATTGATGTTCCCACATAGTTCTTGTTCTTAATGCTACCTCACACTGATTGTTACCAATAAGCCATTTATTATTGAAATCCCCCTCCCCGCGGGCGGTCTTTCTGGGGTGGATCGCCCGCGGGCTCCTGCCTCCATGTGGCGAGGGGGGTCAGCCGCGGCTGGGGGCCCTGCCGAGTCCCCGCCCGGTTGCGAAGTGGACTTTTAGCATACCCTGCTATCCTACAGCCCCCTCTTTCCTGTCTTCCCCTCTTTCCCCTCTTCCTTGCCCCCTCTGTTTTTTTCTGCTTTCTCTGTTCCTCTGTCACTTCGCGCGCCCCGTGGGCTGCCGGGGCTGGTCGCTGGGGGTCTCGCCCCCATGGCCGGGGCCGGACTAAGTTGGCTGGTAGGGTGCCCAGGCCTGGGACCCTGGGGGGCCTTGGTCTTTGCTGCCGGCGGGGGAGAACTTTCGACGCTGCAAGGGCCCCTTTTGAAACGGGGGTACCTACATGGGACGAGGCACCCATCCCCCGCCGGCGTGCGCTTGGTCCCCTTGGGCCCCGGGTAATCGGTTCCCCGCGGCCCCGGGCGCGAAACAACAACAAAAATTTTCTATGGAAACACTTGCAAATCTAATGGACCTCGTTGACGACCCGGCTTGTGCATCTGACCTCCCTCTGACTACCTCTTTGGACCGTGGGTCTGGTAAGGGCAGTCGGCAGCCCTCGCCCACCCCGTCTGCTCTTCTTGCCGACACCACCTCTCCCTCTCTTCCCCAGGCTCGTGGCGCCGCTGCCCGACCCCCGCCAGTAGCGGATGGACCTGCAGTGGACCCCCCGACCCCTGGATCCCCCCATATTCCACGTCCCGATAGGGACCCACCTGCTTTTTCGCCCTCAGGTGGGAGGCCCGCGGCCCCGGTCGCCTCCCACTCCGGTCGGGCCTCATCGCCCCCGGCCCCCTCGGACCCTGGGGGACGTGGGACCCGACGTCGCCGTCCGCCTTTCTCGTCTACTCGCCCCCTCGAAGTTCCGGTGGTGTTTGGCCAGACGGCTTCACTCGGCCTTAGGACGATGGACAAGTTCCTCGTCCTCCGCCCCTCCTCCAAGCCCCTCCCCACTAACCACGAACGCCTCTTTCGAGCGATCCATGGGAAGACGAGGACGGCGCGTTTTGACCTTCGACCTCAGAGGGATGGCTCCATTTTGATAAGGTCGCGTTCCTCTGCCGAAACCTGCTCGCTATCCCCGATGTCCTGGGCTGCGGGATTACGGTGACTCCCCACCCCCGCCTCAATCAGTGCCAGGGCACAATTTACGCTGCTCGTCTTCTACCCATCCCGGTGGAAGACCTCCAGATTGACCTCGCCTCCCAGGGTGTTGTGAGGGTGTACCGCTTTCCCGACAGATCGCGGTCCCCAACCGCCCCTTCTCCTCGCCTGCTCCTCACTTTCGACTCACTGGTGCCCCCCGTTTCGGTATTCTGGGCTTTGGTGAGAGACGAGCGTGCGAATTCTCAGTACGACCATATGTGCCAGATCCTACGCGCTGTTTTCAGTGCAATAGGTTTGGCCACGTGAGCAGCTCCTGCCGTCAGCCGGCCCCGTTGTGTGTCCGCTGCGGCGGCCCTCCCCACCCCTTGCCCTGTACTGCTCCGCCTTCCTGCACCAACTGCCATGGACCACACCCTGCTTCATCCCGCTCTTGCCCGTCCTTCCTCTTTGAAAGGGAGGTTCGGGCCCTCTGTTCATCAGAGTTTCTCAGCGCTCGGGAGGCGCGGGACCGGTTGCGTGGCTGCGAGGCCCGGCGTGGTGCCTCGTACGCCGAGGCTCTCCGTTCCCGGGCCCCGTCCTCACCGGCGGTTCCCAACGCGCCTCCACCCGCCGTGTCCGCTACTCCCAGTCCATCCTCTGCCGCCCAGCGGACTCCTACCGCGGCTCCCCGTACTACCAGCGTGTCCCCACGTGCTCCCTCCGCGAACGCCGATGCTTCGTCGGCAACCCCCCCTGCCCCTTATACGCCCTCTCCACCGGCGCCTTCGGCCACCCCCATTCCGGATCGTGACCCGCCGTCACCCATGCGGGCCGCACGACGGAGCGGTAGGGGCCGCAAGCGCCGCGCCAGTGGTGACCCCGAAAGGTTCGAAGCCATAAGCCCTGCATCACCTTCCTCTCCCAAACACAAACGCCCCCTTCGCCCTACCGCCCCGGTGTCCTCACCGTCCCCACTGCGCAACCGTTATGCACGCTCCCCCCTGGGGTCCCCGACGGCCCTCGTGGTGGGGGCTGAGATACACCCCTCTCCGGCCCGGTCGATGGACCCACTGGAGGGGGAACTCGCCCGCCTGGTCGGCGTGGGTGGGACGTGCACGCCCCCGCGCTTGACCCGCCCCATCTCTCTCCTCGACCTGCCAATGCCTCTGGGTGAGGTATTATTTTCCACTCCCCCTCGTAGTCCTGCCTCCCCCGCACCTCCGGTGAAGGGAGGGGCATTCTGGATACCTCTCACATCCCCTTCTCTGCATCGCTCCCCCGGACGTCCGGGAGACTCTTCTGGAGGACTTGCCGGCGTCTGGTTCCACATCGCCCCTCGTCGGGGTGACCCTCGCCTTCGCCCTCGTTCGGCGTCCCTCGAACTCCGGGCTTTCCGATTCCCTCTTTAATCTCGGGCCGCCCGATCGGCCCACCTACCCCATAACCATCCTTTACGCTGACCTTCCTACCCCTCCCTATACCTCGCTCCTGCAGTGGAACATCCGCGGGCTCCTGGTAGGCCTCGAGAGTCTCTCTTCTCTCCTGCCTCCAGGTGTCCTGCGTGTTTTCTGCCTTCAGGAGACGATTCTGGGATCCCGTTCCCTCCCTCGAGTGTCCGGTTACTGCGGGCTCCCTTCCCCGCCTCTCGATGGGCGGGGAGGGGGGGCGCCGCGGTCTTCGTGCACCGCTCCGTCCCTTTCCGCCCCCTCCCGCTCCATACAGTCCTGCAAGCTGTGGCCGTGCGCCTTTCCTTGGGGCGCCAGCTCACGGTCTGCTCTCTTACCTCTCCCTAACGTACGCCCTCCACCCGATTCTCTCCGTGACCTAATTTCAGCTTCCCCGCCCTTTTCTGATTCTCGGGGACTTCAACAGTCGGGACCCGGCCTGGGGGGACGTTTGCTCCACCTTTCTCTCCGGGACCCTTCTCTCCCTTATGGACGAGCTCGAGTTCACCTTTCTGAACGATGGCTCCCCAACCTGCCTTCACTCGGCCCACGACAGTTTCACCTGTATCGACCTTTCCCTGGTTTCCCTCGAAATCGTGACGGAGTTCACCTGGGAGGTCCTGCCGGATTCTTCCGGCAGTGACCATTTCCCAGTGTGTCTTACCCCGACCCGTCTCCTCCCCCCCACCTCAGTCCGCCCGCGCTGGCTGTTCGCCCGAGCAGACTGGGCCTCATACGCGAGGGGCACGGCGATCTCGCCATCAATTCCTGCCTTTCCCTCCGTCAATGAGGCCCTCGCCTTCCTCGAGAGTAAGATCCTCTCGGCTGCCGCCAGTTGCATCCCCCGTACCTCTGGCTCCCCCAGGCCGCGAAGCGTCCCATGGTGGACCCCAGAGTGCTCCCATGCCGTTCAGGAGCGGCGCCGTGCCGGCCGCCGCTTCTACCGGACCCGCCAGCTGGAGCACAAGATAGAATTTCAGCGCCTGAAGGCAGTGGCCCGGCGTACCTCCTGGCGGAGTTACGTGTCCGGGATCTCCTCCTCGACTGCCCCCTCGACTGTTTGGCGCAAGGTGCGTAGCTTTGAGGGGACCCGTGTCCCCCCTCGACCCCCGGTGCTTCGGGTCGGGGACGACGAGTTCGTGTCCGATCCGGAGGCCGTCGCGAACGCACTCGCGGCGCACTTTGCAGCCATCTCCGGTTCCGATTCCCCCCACTCCCGCCGCGACCCACCGGAATTTCCACCTCATAGGGATGACCCCTATAATCACCTCTTCCACATGACAGAGCTTCGGGAGGCCCTCCGCCCCCGGCCGCGATAATATCCCCTATGACTTGTTACGGCATCTCCACCCCTCTTCTCTCAGGTTTCTACTGGACCTCGATAACCGGATTTGGTTGGAGGGTTCATTTCCGGACCGATGGCGTGAGTCCATCGTCGTCCCCATCCCGAAGCCCGATAAAGACCCCTCACTCCCGTCGAACTATCGCCCCATTTCCCTAACATGCTGTGCCTGCAAGGTGATGGAGGCGATGGTCGCCTCGCGGCTGTCCTTTACCTTGGAGGCGAGTGACCAGTACCCTGCTACCCAGGCTGGTTTCCGGCGCTTCCGGTCTACCACCGACCCCTCCTCCTTAGCCAGGACGTGCAGGAGGCTTTCTCCCGGCGTCAATTTGTACTCGCCGTCTTTTTCGACCTCCAGAAGGCCTACGATACTACCCGGCGGAGCGCGGTCTTCGACTGCTTACGCTCCCTGGGTTTCGTAGGCTTTCTCCCTTCCTTTATTTATAACTTCTTGTCCGCCCGTTCTTTCCGCGTCCGCATCGGTTCTGCCCTCTCTGACCGCTTTCCGTTGGAGGAGGGTGTCCCTCAGGGTAGTGTCCTTAGCGTCTTGTGTTTCTCACTCGTGATGAACACAGTCGCTACGGTCCTGCCTACATCCGTTCGTAGCTCCCTCTATGCCGATGACCTGGCTATCTATTGCTCTGGCCGCCTCCCGTCTTTGGCTGAACGTCGGCTCCAGCTAGCCATCAACGCGGTGGTTCGCTGGGCGTCCTCGGTTGGCTATGCTTTCTCACCCTCTAAGTCTTCCAGTATGCTTTTCCGTCCTCGGCGCCTCCGTCTGTCGCATACCTTCGCCCTTACCCTTGCCGGCACTCCTCTTCCCCTCATCCCATCCGTTAGATTCCTGGGTATGACCCTCGACGGATTTTTCGGTTGGGTTCCACACCTTAGGCGGTTGCGGCAAACATCTCGCCGCACCCTCTCCCTTTTGGGTCATCTGTCCCACACGACCTGGGGGGCGGACAGGCGTACTCTGCTGCGCCTGTACACCTCCCTGGTGCAATCCCGTGTCGACTACGGCTGTGTGGTCTACAGCTCCGCCTCCTCTCCGGCACTCCGTATGCTGGATCCTCTTCTCCACCGTGGCCTTCGCCTGGCGTCGGGTGCCTTCCGCTCGTCCCCTGTCGCTAGTCTTCAGGTGGACTGTGGACACCCCCCCCCCTGTCCCTTCGCCGGGGCCTTCTCATGGCGAAGTGTTACCTTCGCATCTGCCGCCTTCCGATGTCCCTACTCTTCTCCGCGATCTCCCAGGCGCTACCCCGGCCTGACACGTGGCATTTCGCTGCCTCTCTGGCTGAGATTTTCTCGTCCCTGGGGATCCCCCCACCCTCTATTTGCCGTTCTCCTTCGATCTGTCGCCCCCCTGGCGGACCACCCCTATCTGCCGTTGCCAGGCGCTCCGTGGCCTGCGTAAGGAGTCTTCCTGCCATCCTCCGGTCTTCTTTTCTGGCCCATCTTCACGTCCATTCGGACGACGTTCCCGTCTACACCGACGGCTCGCGCTCCCCTGCAGGTGTCGCGGCCGCCGTCTTCTCTCCGTCATTGTCACCTACCTCCCAGGGTATCCCCCTGCCGGTTCAGGCCTCCATCTTTTCCGCGGAGCTCTTTGCCCTTCTGGAAGCCCTCCGTCTGGTATCGGGTTGTTCGCGGTCCTCCTGTACCATTTTTTCGGACTCGCTGAGCGCCCTTCAGGCGCTCGAGCACTATGATTCCCCGGACCCCCTCGTACGCCTTATTCAACAGGAGTACCATGTCCTGCACACCATTCACCGGATCCGGGTCACCTTCTGCTGGGTTCCCGCCCATGTTGGTGTTTCCGGTAATGAGGCGGCGGACCGCATAGCCCGGTCCGCCGCCTCGCTGCCTCCCCTCCCCCGCCCGCTCCCCTTCTCAGACTATGTGCAGGTCTTTCGTTCCTTTTACGACCGCATGTGGCAACAGTCCTGGGACGATGCCACCGGAAATAAACTCTGGTCCATCCGCCCCCGTCTGTCATATTGGGTGTCCTCTTTCCACCACTCCAGACACAAAGAGGTCGTCCTTGCGCGGCTTCGCATCGGCCATACGCGCCTCACGCACGGCTATCTTATGTTCCGGCAGGAGGCTCCTCATTGCGCCTCCTGCCAGTCGCCCCTCACCGTCTCTCACATCCTTGTGGAATGCCCCACCCTGTCGTCAGTACGTCGTCGCGCCTTCCCGTTCCTTTCTGATTTCCCCCTCCCCGAACGTTTACGCCTTATGCTCGCTGAGAGCCCTCTCTTCTCGCTTGACCGTCTTTTCCTCTTCCTCTCCCAATCTCGCATCCTATCTGAGCTTTAGGTGACTTCTCACCTGTAGTCTGCTGTTCTCCCTTTTCTAGTGCTTTTTCTCCGTCTCCGTTTCTCTTTCTCGCATTCCGCCTCGCCATGATATCCGCTACCATATAGCGGGAAGTGGCGGTAAACGCCGCAAAAAAAAAAAAAATTATTGAAATAAGGGAGCCCATGAAGGGTTTACTTCAGTTTGAAACAGGGTTGGCAAGAAACCCACTTAAAAAGAAAAGCCCAATCCACCTGTTTTTGTTTTTGTTTTTGTTTTTTCCCCATATGAAACGAAAAATCCGCGGAAATTGGGGTTTTTCAAAATAGATAATTCATTTTAATATAACCAATGACCTCTAAATAAAATACACTACATAAGCTGAAAGCTAAATATCAATCAACATGTGTACTTTAACAAAATATATACTCTTCAAAACAGTGCATTTCAGACTTTTTGGTAAAACACTTCATATTGCTAAAACCCTTCATGTTAAGACATGTACAATATGGTAACATGCCTTTCTCTTAGGTCACAGTGGTGTCATGACGTTGCAATGCGTTAATAGTTTAATATGTTGCAAATGGGGGTTGTGTACTTGTGGAAGTCAATAGCTGTTAGTTGCAGCTGAGAGCTCAGCCAGAGCACATGTCAAAAACAAGACCATATTTAGTGTTGCTTTGAAGTGTAAATTTTCTGAATGTCATCTGTTTTCTTAGTAACCGAATTCTATCTAATTATGTACGTGTCTTTTTCAGGTATAGTTTACAAAATTTACACCAACAATTGTGAATAGTTTTTCATATATTTTTGGATATACTATCATACCTCTTTTAACAGACAAGATACATTCTTGAGGCTTGTCTGCTAGGCAAAAAATCTGTTAATAGAGGTCATTATAACATGGTGCTTATGGAGATGGGTTCTTGCTTAATAGCAAAATCAGTCAAAATGATGAATAAATGCCTTTAAATACTATTATTTTCTTACAGAATGACTAAATAATGACTAAATGTGCCAAAATAGGTCTTAAACATTAGAAAAAAAGTTGGTTACTTAGAAATGCATACTTGATTTTCCACTGCCATCTCTGTATGAAAAGTAAACATTAAGTGGCAAGCAAATGGCTCTAGCACAATGATAATAAAACAACAAAAATGGCTGCCGCGATCAGTGTAGGTAACAGTGCTTAACTTTGTACAATTCAAATGAAGACTGTTAACATCAATAATAAATGAAACTTGGCAGACTACTGTATACATTTTGAGATGATTGCTGATTGGTGTAGAGGATGTAAACAACAAAGATGGCAGTGGACTTTATCATTGGTTCTTTTTCACTAATGTTTGATTGATTTTTTTTCTTGAATGGTACTGTACTTACTATTATACAGTACAGTGGGTCCTCATTGTTCGTGATTAATTGGGACTGAGAAAAACATCATGAATTATGAAATCGAGAACAAGATCCATTTTTAATGTAAATTGGCTAATTGGTTCCAAAAGCTCAAGGATGGCAGTGTAAAATATCCTTAAAATGCCAAAAAAGTTTTATTAATATGTAGGTATTATTAAACAATGATTTGCATTAGAAAGGAAAGGAAGAACTGATTTAATGTACCAAAAAGTTAAGGACATAAATAGATGGAAAAGAAGTAGCATGGGAGTGCGAGAAATAGAGAAAAACTGAAAAGACCAGAAGATATAAGCTGAAAAGACCAGAAGATATAAGCTGAAAAGACCAGAAGATATAAGCTGAAAAGACCAGAAGATATAAGCTGAAAAGACCAGAAGATATAAGCTGAAAAGACCAGAAGATATAAGCTGAAAAGACCAGAAGATATAAGCTGAAAAGACCAGAAGATATAAGCTGAAAAGACCAGAAGATATAAGCTGAAAAGACCAGAAGATATAAGGAAGAGATGGATTGAGTATATTGAAGAACTGTGTGATAAAGAGAACAAACCTAATAACATCGAAATGGAGGAAGCAGATGAGGTGGAAGTAGATTGTATGGGACTGGACATATTGGAAAGAGAAGTAGAGATGGCTGTAAAAGACATAAGAAATGGCAAGGCCCCAGGACCAGATGATGTACCAGCAGAACTTCTGAAAAGTCTTGAAGGTGATGCTAGAGAGGTGGGTGAATGTATTGTGCAGAAGCATGTATGAAAGTGGAGATTGGCCTGCTGACTTCATGAGAGTCTCTGTGATTACTGTCCCCAAGAAACTGAGAGCCACCAAGTGTTCAGAATTTCGAACCATAAGCTTGGTCAGCCATACATCAAAAGTAATGCTAAGGATACTAACCAGAAGACTAATGAACAGAGCTGAGCAGTACATTGGAGAGGATCAGTTTGGATTTAGGTCAAAATGTGGAGTGAGAGAAGCTATTAGTATTATGAGAATGATGGGGGAGAGAGTGCTGGAACATGATCAGGAAATATATGTTTGTTTTATTGACTTTGAAAAAGCTTTTAAAAGAGTCCAATGGAGGAAACTAATGGAAATATTGAAGAATGTTAATGTTAATTGGAGGGACCATAGCCTGATAAAAAACCTATATCTTGACCAGACTGTGAATGTTAGAGTTGCAGGAGGAGAATCGGAGCCTGGATTGGTTGGGAGAGGGGTCAGGCAAGGATGCCCCCCGTCCCCCATGTTGTTTAACATCTATGTAGAAGCAATGATGATAAAGGCACTCTCAGATATGGAAGAGGGAATCAGAGTGGGAGGTAAATTGGTCAAATCTGTAAGGTTTGCAAATGACAAGGCATTTGTTTGTAGTACCGAGGAAGGACTGCAAAGAATGGTCAATAGCTTCACAACAACAGTGGAAGAATTCAGAATGAGAATTAATGAGATCAAGACAAAGGTAATGAAAATTGCAAGAAGGAAAGGAGCACAAATGAACCTAATGATAGGAAATCAGACCTTAGAAGAAGCTGAGCAGTTTAAATATCTGGGAAGTTTATTAACCAACAATGGAGATTGCAATAAGGAAGTAAGATCTAGAATTGGTATGGGTAAGGTAGCTTTTGAGAGACAGAAAAGACTACTTAAGGTAAACTCAACTTGAAGCTGAAGAAAAGGTTAGTAAAAAGCTTGATATGGAGTGTGGTATTGTATGGAGCAGAAACATGGACACTGAAAACAACTGAAAAGAAACTCCTGGAAAGTTTTGAAATGTGGATTTGGAGAAGAATGTGAAAGATAGGCTGGAGGGAACACCAAAGTAATGAGGAAGTACTGCAACAGGTGAGGGAGGAAAGAAGACTCATTAAGGTGATAAGAGAAAGACAGAAGAAATGTATTGGACATGTGTTGAGAGGAGAAGGATTGTTGAAGGAGGTGATAGAGGGTAGATATGAAGGTAGAAGGCCGAGGGGAAGGAAAAGGAAAGCAATGCTGGATGATTTGAAGGCAGACAGGAGCTATCATGAGATGAAAAGGATAGCTCAGGATGGAACACTTTGGTGGGACAAGTGAGTTGGACTTGCCTGATAGGCAGAACACGATGGATGGATTTGCATCAAACACTAATAAAAACCAATAACATTACTGTAATATTACATAAACTGATATTTTACGTAAATAAAACTTTTTACTGTATGCAATATAAAGCAATATTATTACATAAACAATTATGTAAAGCAATAATATTTTATAAACAACTAAATAACACACTAAATATAGTACACTGGCATTGAAGGGCACAAAATGACACAACCTCACTCAATGAAAGACAGTGCAACTGAGCCTGTGTTGATCTGTGTGGGCAGCATTGCAGATGCCACATGACAAAATCACAAATTTGCGGAGTCAGTTGCAAATTTACCGAAACATGGTAGTAAAATAGGTCATCATGAATTTGCAAAATCGTGAACAGAGAGCCTCACGAACAACAAGGGCCCACTGTATTTATTAAATGAATATTTTTTCATGTCTGTTAAATGAAAATCCATTGGCCAAGGCTTCGTTAAAAGAGGTATGATAGTATTATATACAGGCTAGAAATGCCACACACTCTAGGGTCAGGATATAAATTGGGATATGAATGGAATGAAGTTTTGAATGTTGAAGGGACCACTAAAGTGAAGTGCAAATATGGCACTAGTGATATTAGCAGTGAAACTGAGAGAATAAAAGTGCATTTAATTTAAAATATAAATGTCTAGAATCTATACTATAATAAGAGAGCTGTCCGTCTGTCTGTCCGTCACACTTTCAGAAATTGTGAGAAAAAAATTCAGAAATTGTATTATGGGTGGCAATGTGAAGCTCAAGATTTTCATGACTGTGTTCTTTTCTGTAGTTTAGCAATGGGGGAAGGGTAGGGGTGGGGGTAATGGGGAGGGGTGGGGGTAATGGGGGAGGGGGTTAGCCCTCAAGTTGTATGAATGGGGGTGAGGTTGTTTTGGGAGATACCAGATTCAGAAATGTTGACAATGTAAAGCTCAAAATTTTCACGGCTGGGTTCTTTTTTTGTAGTTTAGCCTGTCTAACCGTCAGCGAAGCGGCGGGAACTGTACTAGTGATTAATATATCTAAGAAATATAAAAAGTTTGAGTGGATCCTCTACTACTGTTGCTGGTGACAAATCCTGTGATAGTATTGACTTTACAGACTCAGAAAATTCTGCTGCAAGCTATACAACAGGAACACTAACATCATGGCAGATTAATAGACTTAAGTGAAAACAACAGAAAGTGATAGGATTTGGCATTACAACCACAGATGCACAGAAGAAAGTTATTGACATGAGTGTTTTTATACCAATAATATCCCTTTTCTGTCTGCTGAATCAAAGTACTTTGTTGAAATGATGAATATTAATGAATGTTCTACAATAAGATTTTCTCAATAAATCTTACCATGGGTATTACAGTAATGGTGTAGTGTTAACATTTTGTTTAGAACTGTACGTTGTTAGGCTGTGGGTGAACTATAAAGTAATTTTGAAAAAAACCCACGAGTGGAGAAAATGCTGGGTTTTTTCAAGTGGGGTTTTCTGGGGGGAAGAAAAAAAAGAGACTAGGTGGGTAAAACTGGGTTGGGCCCATTAATGCCATCCCTCATTTGAAGGGGGAAATGCTACCTTAAGGGTATTATTACTCACTCATAACACTGTGCAACAAAATTTTTGTCTTTAACACTAACAAAAATACCTTCTCTCTACTAATTCTGACCTGCTGATTATGAAAATGGCTTCCAAAATAATGTAGGACATCAGTATTCAATGTTATCCATATGTGTATTGTACGATATATGCTTACATTTACATGTATTACAGTAAACATTACAGTGAATATAACAGGGTTGTGGAGTTGGTGAAAAATGTTTCTGACTGACTCCACCTCCAGAAATTTTACAACTCCGACTGAAGTATATACTAACTGTATGGCATATATACTTATATAGTATAGGTATGGTGTAGGTAAATGAATAGTCTCTGTGAATTTTGATAGTTTTAATTTTTAAATCTTTATTTTAATTATTCTTTCCTCGTACAATAATAAAAACTAAAAAATTATTTAATATTTATAAAATAATAAAAATATAAGACATAAAATGCCATAAAAACTAAAATAATAAATTAAATAAAAACTAAGGAGTTATTTAATAGTTATAAAATAATAAAATTATAAGACATGAAAGTTGAAACTATTTCAAAATGGTTCAGCATATAAAAAAGAACTGCAATAAATGGAACAATACATGAATACTTTACAACCACATAATTGAGGGGTCCCGCGTCTTAACTTCTTAAGGTACCTAAGCGCCAAAATTAAAATTCACCAGAAATCACCTCCAAAGTTCAGCAATATTCTCGCAATAGTATCTCTGTTATTAATTGAGCTAGAACATTCATTTTTTGGCTAAATTAGAGTTCTAAGTATGCTAATGAAGATGTTGAGTTTTTAGAATAGATTTTCATATTTTATATATATATTTTTAAATTTTTTGATTTTATTATTATGCCAAACTTTGGGTGAACTTTTGGCTGGCGATAGAGGTGAAAAAAGTAGTTTGCTTCATAAGGTTTCCACCCATACTTCTAGTGTTGTAAGGTCATTATAACCCAAACCACACGATAGAGGAAGGGTGAAAATATTGATATCCATCAAAAACATGTTTTTGCCTGTGGTGGCACTTAAGGTACCGTAAGACGCATGACCCCTCATATATATACTGTACTCTTATACCTAAACTGAATTTGTTCTCAGAAACAGGATCACTTCAGTTAGGTCCTCCTTCATTGCTGCTCTCAGGTCGGATCTGATGATTCAGAGGGCAGAAAACAAATGCTCCACGCTGACTTGAGTTGGTGGCAATGCTGTGACAGTCAGAGTGGCATCTTGAACAATCTCAGGGTATTGGGGTATTGCATCTTTCACTTTCAACTTTGCAGTATGGTCAGTTTTTTTCTACCTCTCCTAGTGCATGAGAAAAATCCAATTTGAATTTAGCTAGTGCAGTCGGGCTCCTTTCTCCACTTTTTTCCAAATCTAATTGATGATGCTTTGGCCACTCCTGGTCGTCTAGATGTTTTTCAAAATTGAATTCTTCATCTTCAGAATTTGAATTGATGAGGATGATGATGGAAGGCTGCCATGTTGCAGCCCAGCTACAGCCTCATCTTCCACTCGTAGACCTTTCATACGAATGGCTACTTCACATAAAGCAGCTTCAGCTCTAATTTGCTGTTCTTCTGTCAGTGTGACTCGGTACATGGCATCAATGTAGGTAGCAGCCAATAGGATGTCATTGTCCAGCAGATGACTTTCTCTGTGCAGCATTGAGTTCATAATGCCATTGGCTATCATGCCACCAATTTGAGAGAGGTGGAGAATGAGGGTCTTCCACTCCTTATAAAACAAACCAGGAGTCAAGTCAGCTGTGTGCAAGTTTTTTGTAACAGTATATGGATGGTGAAGCAAGCTTTCAAGTTCTTTCACTTGCTCCCATTAAACTTCAGTCATCATGACATCCGGGTTGGCCATGTCACTAAGGAAAGGTTTTAGTTCAAGAACACGCTGAATCATCAAGTATGTACTCCCCTACCGAGTTGCTTGATCCAAAATCACCCCTTTTTCAGCACATCGCTTCAGTATAACATCTAGTTTTGGTGTTCTAGCAGCCATCACGACGTTTCGCAACTTGCCAATAAGACTGGCTGCATGTTTTTTCTCAAGCCATCACGAATTGCCAGTTGTAGCATATGGACACCACAGCGCATGTGATGGATCTTGGAGAGCCTCGCAGCAGCATCCACAAATTTGTCTAAAGTATCATTGCCATTGTCTGAAACTTCATCATCATCAAAATCATCTACCACTTCATCTTTGTTCAGCTTCTCGATGGTGCTCATCATGTTGGTGGCATTGTTGGTCACGATCGATAAGACTTGTTCTTTACCAATGTCGAACTCTTCCAGAATGTCCATCACTAGTTGTTGGAGATAGTCACTTGTGTGTTGGGCTTCAGTGTTCCTTACCACCAATGTGTGTGGGACCACTTTCCAATCATCCATGAATTGAATGTTGATCATGAAGTAATTAACTCTCTGGCGTGTGCAGGCATCCATCTTCAGAAAAACAAACTGTCCACAAAGAAATTCCTTGAGCACATGCTTCTGCTTTTTTGCCTCCTCCAGTACCAGACTTTGAATACTGTTCCTTTCTAACGAAACACCAAGTTTACATGCCATTTCCCCATTCAGTAACAATCTTCAACACCTTGGGATGATGGTGGTGTAGATGATGCTTTAGATTTGATGCTCTGCTCGGGGCACTGGTTCCTTCGCCTGAGTAAGTACTAATTTTGTTGCCACAGGTTTTCGCCTCATCACCTTTGGTCACTTGGCACACGAAAAACTTTCCATTGTCAGTGATTGAGAAATATTAAAAAACTGCAGATTTTGGCTTCAATCGCTGCACCATCACAAAGATTGTTGATAGTGATGTGTAAAAATATAAAATGAGGGAAAGTAAATTTATGTTGAGAGCTTTAGTACATAGTACAAATGATGAAGAAATTCCTCTGAGCTGCTGTCTAGTGAATACAGCTGCTAATGGCTAACAGTCTACACACACACACACACACACACACACACACACACACACACACACATGTATTAGTTAATAGTTTACTAAATAAATTACACACACACATCAGTAATATTACTGTATATATTATAAATATACTTTTAAGAGCTCTGTAGATGTGAAATTATGCTAAATGTATACAGAAATTTCCCCCGACAAACTTTTACCTTCTAGTAACTTTGTGTCCAATTGGATATGAACTATGCATAAACTCCTATACAAATTATATAAGCAGTCTTAGATAAAAAATAACCTGGTAAAATGCTTCTTTATAATCAGAAGAAGAAAACAAAACCTAAACAGATGTTGTATTGTTAAAAAAAAGACTTAGAAAATAATGTAAACATTTACTGGTAAAAAAATGGCTTCTGCACATCAGGGTTGTGGAGTCGGTCCAAAATTTTCCGACTCCGACTCCGACTCCGACTCCACACATTGTCAAAAATTCGACTCCGACTCCACACATTGTCAAAAATCTAAAAATCTGACTCCGACTCCTCACATTTTAAATATACGACTCCGACTCCTCTAGTGTTTCACTTTATAATTATCATAATAATAAGACATTTCATCACCACCACACTAAGTGTGAAATTTTATATTTTATATTTTATATTTAAATAAATATTAATTGTATATTCTGAAAATGTAAAAAAAAAATATTAAAAAAACTTAATCTAGGGGCTGGGCTATCAATGAATAAGGTTTATTGACCAAAAAAACTAAATAACCTAAATGTTAGTATTTAGGATTTAGAAATTAAGGGTGACACAGGACACAGAAATTGGAGTCGGAGTCGGAAGTTTTTTACC
This sequence comes from Bathynomus jamesi, assembly GCA_023014485.1. Classification (NCBI taxonomy): domain Eukaryota; kingdom Metazoa; phylum Arthropoda; class Malacostraca; order Isopoda; family Cirolanidae; genus Bathynomus; species Bathynomus jamesi. The sequence goes on along the minus strand of JAJOZX010000357.1, from coordinate 525,359 downwards.
GACTCCGACTCCGACTCCGCCCTGAAACGTGCGACTCCATGACTCCGACTCCGACTCCACAACCCTGCTGCACATGCCATGCTTCAAATTGCTAGTGACGTCATCAATTGCGCACTGTCTATTAAGCAAAATAAAAACTGGCCCTAATGTGTACATCTGGATACAAAGTTATAAAAGAGAGGCATTTTTTCTCACTGAAGTATTACTGTATTAGGATTTAGGTACGTAAAAAAAATAATTCGAATTAATGTGTCCAATTGGTCTGAAAATATGACAAAGGGTTAAAAAGACATTCTAATCAGGTGGACGTTCCGAGAAAACGTGCGCAGTTTCGCGCCTAGAAAATTCTGAGAAACCACTTGCAATTGAAAATTTCTTGGAGTCAGAGTTGGGGGATTTGTATGGACTCTGACTCCACCCAAAAAGAACCGACTCCACAACTCCGACTCTCGACTCTGACCCCGACTCCACAACCCTGGAATATAACATAAAAACAAGGACACTATATAGTAGCATTCAACAGCTGAATATATATATATACACACTGCATTCCAAATTATTAAGCAGATTGCATTTTCTCCAATGTTTTCAAAAGTTTTTTACCGACTTCAATGAAATTTATAGCAAATAATTACTATATATAGAAGCACTGATGGTATTCATTTCGATAAAATATTTTGATAATTAAAATAATAATCTCATTGAAAAATATGTAAAATATGATGATCCAAATTATTAAGCAAGTATTCTATTTACAGATCTAAATGGTGAAAATGGGTATGAAGAAGGATTTAACACCAACTGAGAAAAGAAAAATAGTCAAGTTACTCACTGAAAATATAAAATCTATTGAAATTGCGAAGCAGTTTGGCAGGGCTTATTGAACTGTAAACAAGTTTGTAGCGGAGGGTACCAAACTGAGGCAGCGAAGTGATAAAGGAGCTATAAGAAAAGTGACAAGGTGGCAGATATCTGTAATCAAGCGCAAAGTTGCAAAGCATCCATTGTCTTCAAGTAAAGAGGTTTTTGAGCAGGCTGGCATACATAATGTACTAAGAACATCTTGATGTGGAATCCTCCAAACCATTGGCAAGACATGTAAACCTACGATTCAGTCACCATTAACACCCAGGTAGAAGAAGCAGTGTGTTGAATGGGTGTGTCAGTACGTGAAAACAGATTTTAATACTGTATTGTTAACCAATGAATGAAGAGCAACCCTTCAGGGATCTGATGGTTGGTCAAGAAGATGGATTGCTAAGGGTCAATCTCTACCATGGAATGAGGTTTTCTTTTAGAAAGTTTGTGTAAGACTGGGCATTCATTTTTACACCATCAGGCACTGTATGGGACAGCTACTTCATTGCCTATCAATCCTGCCCAAAACATGACACCACCTCCACCTTGTTGGCATCTTAATCTCGATGGTAGAAATTGGCTCTCAGCAATACATCTTCTTGACCAAACATAAAGTCCCTCAAGGGTTGCTTTTCATTCATCAGTTAACAATACAGTATTAAAATCTGTTTTCAGAACTGATGCGCACATTCAACACGCTGCTTCTTGTGCCTGGGTGTTAATGGTTGTTGAATTGTAGGTTTACACGTCTTGCCAATTGTTTGGAGGATTCTACATCGAGATGTTCTTGGTACATTATGTATGCCAGCCTGCTCAAAAACCTTTTTACTTGAGGACAATGGATGCTTTGCAACTTTGCGCTTGATTACAGATATCTGCTGCCTTGTCACTTTTCTTATAGCTCCTTTATCACTTCACTGCCTCAGTTTGGTACCCTCCGCTACAAACCTGTTTACAGTTCAATAAGCCCTGCCAAACTGCTTCGCAATTTCAATAGATTTTATATTTTCAGCGAGTAACTTGACTATTTTTCTTTTCTTAGTTTGTGGTAAATCCTTCTTCTTACCCATTTTCACCATTTAGATCCGTAAATAGAATACTTGCTTAATAATTTGGAACACAATATTTTACATATTTTTCAATAAAAAGAGATAATTATTTTAATTATCAAAATATTTTATCGAAATGAATACTATCAGTGCTTCTATATACAGTAATTATTTGCTATAAATTTCATTGAAATTGGTGAAAAATTTTTGAAAACATTGGAGAAAATGCAATCTGCTCAATAATTTGGAACGCAGTGTATATATAATAGGTTACTCATGCTTACTCTTACTTACTGTCAATACAGTCGCAGAACATTACAACATGGAAATAGTTATTTTTTCTATTGGAAGTGATGCATGGTACGCGAAGTCCTTTCTTTTATATGAAATTGAAGTTTCTCTGAAGAAACCAACAGTAATCACCCATCATCCCAGGGCTGTATTTGCCCTGATACCTGCATTCCATCATTGTAATGTCTTGGTGAAAATGCTCACCCTGTTTGTCACTCACAGCACCCAAATTGTCCAGGAAAAAATCCAAGTGAGTGCAAGAAATGTAATTTCAGAGACATGCAGCATCCCATCGTTTTGTATGTATCAAGCAAATTGTTAACTAACCCTAGGTAGTTTTCTGATTTGTTGTTAGTAATAAAATTAATCCACTATCGGTTTAAATGACTTCCAAGCAGCTAGTTCCGTATTGGACAGCTTTAGCTCAAAGTTTTCATTAGAGACGACAGTGTGGATTTGGGGACCAATAAATATACACTTCTTCATCTTTGCATCAGTCATGTGAGGAGAATGTTCTCTCAAATGCTGAAATGCCTCGCTTTCTTTATCAAATGCTTTCACAAAGTTCTTCATCAATCCAAGTTTTATGTGCAATGGTGGAAGAAGTACATTGTCTGGGTTCACCAATGGTTTATTCTGAACACTTCTCTTTCCAGGTAGG
>JAJOZX010000357.1:507500-517500 GCA_023014485.1 Bathynomus jamesi | reverse complement strand
ATTTTTATTTTTAGGTCAATTATCTTGTATTGCTAAATTTCTTTTTTTTCAGATTCTTTGTAATTTGTACTTGATTCTTTAATTATAATTATCAGTCTATGACCCTTCATAATGGATAGAGATTCAATAAAGAAGTCTGATATATTCAAGTATTTTACTGAAAGTTCAGATAAGAAACACTATGTTTGTATTTGTGAAGTTTCTGATGCTTCGGGAAATATTTCAACGTGTGGAACTAAAATTACCAAGCCTCAAAGCAAAAAAGCCTGATGTCTCCTCAAGAGCATATAATTTGAAAAGACACTTGAGTCGATTACATCCTGAAATATCAAAAATGATGGAAGAAAAGAAGCAAATGCTTGAGCTTTCAAGACCCAGTACTTCTGCCAGTTCAAAAACTAAAGCAAACCAGCAAAACATTACTAAATTGGACAATTAGTTATATAAATCTAGATATTTATTTTATAATTAACAGAATTTACTATAAAAGAGCCGGAGCCAGACTGTAAAAAATTTCTGCTCTGGAGCCGGAGTCGGAGCCAGAAGTTTTTTTACCGGCTCCAAAACCCTGATTTAAATACAATTGATGTATTTTGTATTTAGTATCTAAATACATTCGTAAAATGTATTTAGTATTTAGTATTTAAATACATTCGTAAAATGTATTTAGTATTTAGTATTTAAATACATTTCTCCCATGTATTTAGTATTTAAATACATTCGATGTATTTATTACCCAGCTCTGTATACACACACACACACACACATATATATATATATACACACGCATATATATACACACACACACACACACATATATATATATATATTATATATATATACACACACACACATATATATATACAGGGCATCCCAAAAAAATGTATACACACTTTAACAGCTGATAGCTCAATTGATGTTACTTTCTTTCCAAGTTAAACCCATTAGAATTAATAATGGCAGTCAGACTAAGCTTTGAACAAAGGAAATTCATTCTAAAATGCTACTGGAAGTGTGAAAACGCAGTTGAAGTGCAAAGACAGTTTAGGAGGGAGTTTCAAACAGATCCACCAACGCGACTTACCATCACTCGAATTAGAGATAAGTTTGAAGCCGATGGAACTGTTCAGAATGTCCACAAGTAGCGTTCCGGAAGACCACGGACATCGACAAGCCCCACAAAGCAAGAAAGAGTACTGGAAATGTATCACCAAAGTCCAAGAAAATCTGTGCGGCAAGCGAGTCGTGAGGTAGGAATTTCAGAATCGTCTGTCCAACGCATTTTGAAGCGCTGTCAATGGAAAAGTTACATTCCAAGATTAGTCCATGCTATTAATGAAGATGATCCGGACCGAGGAGTGGAGTATTGCGAGTGGTACTTGGCACGATGTGGATTGGACGAAGGGGTTTCGTAGAATACCCTCCGCGTTCACCAGACCTCACACCACTAGACTTTTTTTTATGGGGATACTTAAAAGACAAAGTCTACGCTATAAAACCTGCAACAGTCGCTGCATTGAGAGCAGCCATTGAACGAGAATGCACACAAATACCAACCGAAATGTTTCATGATGTTTGCGATTCCATTGCTTCGTGTTATCAGCAGTGCCTGGACCAGAATGGACGTCAGTTTGAAAACAGGCATTGACAAAACAATTAAATAATGTCTGTAGATTCTATTACATTTTGAAAATGAAATGTATTTTAATAAACACTGCCTTTATAAGTATTTAAAGTGTGTGTACAATTTTTTGGGACGCCCTGTATACACACACACACATATATATATATATATACATACATACACACACACACACACATATATATATATATATATATTATATATATATATATATTATATTATATATATATACACATATATACACATATATATGTAAAAAATGAATAATCAATATTCATTTTTACATAAGAAGAAAAATCGCTTAACGCGAGTTTGGATAATAATTTTACTTGTAGCTTCCTATTTTTGTTCGTGTCACAACCCTACGATCTACCATATCTATGGTTTAGTCGTATCCATTTTTCATTTGTTATAGAAGTTATTAATTAATTATGATTGTCTTGCATCTCACCCTCATCCCTAGATTATGCATACACATTGCATATAACAGGATTGGAACCCGTAGTTGTACTTCTTAGTCATTAATACCCACTCTTTGTCTCTAATTCGTTCTTGTAAATCTTCCTAATAATGATTTGTATTATACGTACAAATTCAATAACTATGACGTCATAAAGTAACTTAATTCTCTTCACATTTTCCATACCTTGAACACTGAATCACGTGTTTAGTATTTGGACATCTTCCGTATTGAATGTATGGTAAATTCTTTAATAATAATAATAATAAAAAGAAAAAAAACTTCATTCTCTATACATCATTATTTATGTTGTTTCCTACCTATTGTCTACTGATACCTATCAGTCCATATTTTACGCGTCTCTATATTACGCACACAACCTATTGTATTACGTACATGTGCGTTCACCCCTCACAAGACATTCATTAGGCTTATAGTAGTTGAGTGGTCGAATTCGCGAATCACAGCAGAATTGAACGTTTCCAAGATAAACAACATCTTTCGCTCTGATCCAAATTCATAACATATTATAATGTAATATAACATATTATGTTGTATATAAATTATCTTGTCATGTCTCATGTACTTGTGTTTGTACTAATAACCATATAGAAATAACCATATATTATAACCATATATAATATAAAACACTGTAGAATGGTAAATGACGCAATGTACTTCAATGAAACTATAATTGAATGTAATGACTCTATATATAATGTAAGAATGTACTTTAATAGAACTGTAAGGGACAATCATAAGCGAATGGGAAGTAATCCATAATCGCAATCATAATTGTAATAAACCCAAACGAAAATGTACTCAGTCGTGTACTTCAATTGTACTTATGTACTACTATGAAATTATATCGCCTTCAGAAATGAAGATTTGGCAAAAAAAAAAGAAGATTAGTTTTTATTTTTATTTATTTTATTTTTATTTGGAATCTTTCAAAACATCTGATCGTGTTTAAAAGGGGGGAAACTTAACCTCCAACTGCCATCCCCCAACATTCAGGCATATATTATACATGTATTTGTAAAATGAAGGTCACTTCATTACGGCTCTGCTTTGGTCACTGCTAAGACTCCCTTGTTAGCAGCTTCGCTGCGGGGAGGGGGCAGAGGCCCCTTGCCTCCTTAACTTTTTTTAGATTCCGGCCTGAGCCATGGTCGAAAGAGGTCGAACCTCTACCCCTGTAAAATTCAGACCACTACCTGTAAATTTTTAAGAAGAAAATTACAGTAAGAGAAACTTTTTATTTTCCCCTTCGAGCCATGCTCTCTTCAGAAGAACTTAGTAAAGTCGATAATTTTAGTACCAAGAGAAAGTATCAGAGTATTATAGAAAGAGAAGAATTAACAGTGTGTCGACCCCATAAAGCGAGAGAAAAGAATTAGAAAGTTATAGAAGAAAAGTATCATAGAAGAAATATCCGTTGCTTGCCTCCTAACCAGAACCCCCCATCGAATCCGAACCGACTCAGGGCCATAGACGGAGGGGTTAACACCACACACACACACACACACACACCACACACACACACACACACACACATATATATATATATAATATATATACACACACACACACATATATATAATACACACACAGTACAGTTTCAAAGTTTGTGGATGACACGAAGCTGGGTGGTAGGGCGATTAATGACGAAGATAGAGGTAAAATTCAGGAAGATCTGAATAAAATCGTTGATTGGTCAGTCACATGGCAAATGAGATTTAACGTTGATAAGTGCAAAATTTTGCATATAGGTTCGCGTAACGGTAAATTTGCATATAGTATGTCAGGGAAAGATTTAACAAGCGTAGAGCAGGAAAAAGATTTAGGAGTTATAGTCACTGGTGATTTAAAAGTAGCGAAACAAAGTACAGCAGCGGTCAATAAGGCGAACAAAGTGTTAGGTTTTATAGCTCGAAATTTTGAGTACAAATCGCGCGATATTATAGTTCCACTATAAATCATTAGTTAGACTCCATTTGGAGTACGCAGTCCAATTTTGGAATCCACATATGCGCAAAGATATAGACAAAATTGAAAGAGTTCAAAGACGAGCAACTAAGATGATTCCGTCGCTTAGGTCAAAGTCGTACGAGGATAGGCTTAAGGAGTTAAAATTGACAACACTCGAGACTAGGAGGTTAAGGGGTGATCTAATCCAGGTTTTCAAAATTATGAATGGGTTCGATAACGTAGATAGAGATAGCTTTTTCGAAATATCTCAATATAATAGGACTAGAAATAACGGGTGTAAGTTGACAAGTAGAAGGTTCGAGACAGCAGTTGCGAAAAACTTTTTTACGCATAGAATAGTAAATAGCTGGAATAGTTTGCTGGTAGAAGTAATTAGTAGCACGTCTATAAACATGTTTAAAAATCGATTAGACGCATATGTTGATAGAAAGGGTATAGTTTAAGGTAGTAAAAATAAGGCTTTCTGGGGATAGATCCCACAGCTCAACACAAGTATTGTGGGATATAGGGAGGCAGCGTCTTGGGTTAGGGGATACTCTCTGTCCTTACACACCCCATTTAAAGAGATTCCTCTGCCGAGCGGTGCCCCCCATAGTACTGTGAGGTATTGAAAAACTCATGATCTTCACTTGCCCCACAAACACCTTTAACACTTACGCTGCTCCCATCCTCATATGATGCTCAGGAAGTTTGTCGGAAGAATGCTCCCAGCATCATATGATGATCGCGTTATTTTTTTTATGTTTTCGCACAAAATCCCAATAAAAATAAATGATTTTGCATTTTAATGCTATTGATGACTCAGATATATTCATAAACCATCCGCAACAAACATACACACATACACACATGCATGCATGTACACATATGCACACATGTACACATATGCACACATGTACACATAAACAAGCAAGTATTATGCTTACATTTGAATTTTGAAGAATCTATGACTCAGATATATCATAAACCATCCGCAACACACACACACACACACACACACACCACACACACACACATGCATGTATGCATATGCGCACATGTACACAAACGAGCAAGTATATACTTACATTGAGTTTTGAAGAATATACATTTTATTTGTCCTCTGAAAAATAATTTTTTATTCCTTTTCAAAAATAACTCCTTATAAAATAATTGTCCTTTTGGAAAATAATTGTTCATGAAATAAATATTATTTTGATAAATCTACACTTTCCATTATACTTATTTACAACATTGTTTTACACTTTTACTGAATTTAGTATTTAGTAGTTGGCACAGGTGTGGTAGAGAACAAAGCACTCAAGGCACAATGCAACTTTGCATTCCGGACACCAAGTAGAAACTTTTCTAACATGTTTTTCTCTTTGTGTTGTATGTGAGCATACATGACATTGTCGTTGACCTACAGGTCGAGATGGTGTTGGTGGAACTTGTTCCAGGTGATGCTTTTCAATGTAATTAGCTGAGAGAAGTCTGTCAGGAGCATTTGGTCTCACACTTTGTCTTCCAGGATGTGGGGATGTTATTTGAGCATACTTCGTGAGTAGTTGAGAGACTAATGTAAGATTGAATTCTCTCATTGAAATCTGCTTTTTCGTAGTTTTTTTGTAGAGTACAAAGGAATTGTAAAGAGAAATATCCAAAAGATGAAAGAATACCTTCTTATACCACTTCACAGTTTCCTAACGCATTCTACGCTGCTAATTTGCATATCAGATTTGTCCACCAGATGCATATTTTTGTTATAGTCCACAACAGCATCTGGTTTGAATTTTATTTCGTTTGTTCGACGATCAACCTTTCCTGAGTCAATCATGCTTCCACTGTGAATTGTTGTTAGCATATGCACATCTTTTATCAGTCCATTTTAGTGCTAATAAAGGTTTTGATTCCATCAGATGGCACTCTCCTTTTTTACTTGGGTGAAACTTGGGCATGTTTTTTCTATTTACTTTTACAGTTCCACAAGATCCTGTTTTATTTACATGCAGATATTTGCATAGTAATGGCTCGTATACCAGTTGTCAGTATACAGAATGTGGCCTTTATTCAAATATTTAGCTAAAAGTGTCTTTACAATCGCTCCAGAATGTCCTAGTGGATCATTTGCACGTTTCATTCCCCCAATTTCTCATGCAAGACTGAACATAAACGCTTGAAAACGTGTAAATTTTCATAAAATTCTACTCAACCATATTCCCAAGTTACCCACTAAATTCTGTTTATTTTGTAAGAGAAAATGTTTAGTTTGTAAGAGAAAATCTTTATTTATTAAGGGAAACAAAAATAATTTAACAAAATGGTGCTTGACTTGATTTATTTTACGTTAACAAATGGGTAAATTTCCTGATTTTTTTGCGCACAGGTGGAAAGTACACGGTCAGGAATTGCGCATCTGAAGGGTTAAATGGGAGACCCAAAATGGGTGCACACACATTTCTACATTACTGTACAGTCTTTACAGCCACACCTACTCTTTTTCTCGTAAGTGTATATATTGTAATGTATATGATTGTAAATTTTGACTTGGTCCGCTATCGATGTGGACCGTGACTTGATGGATACCGTAGTGAGATTGACTGGATTCATTGGATCCGATATATTTGCATGTCCTTTATAAATAGATATAGAGTGTAACATATTTGTGGATAGTAGTCTATTATGACTTGATCCTCTGGATCAGAGATTCTATCTTTAGTTTTAAATCGATAATTAATTAGTTTTAAATTGATAATTATTTAGTTTCGTAAAAATTGGTCGTTGCCAATTTACCGGCAGTTTTTGCATAAATTTCTTGTTCTTGTGGTTCGGAACCCACGTAAAATTGTAGGTCCCCTCCGCCACCACGGAGGACATACACAATACACGAACACAGTTAGGTAGACCAGCCATGAGTGGATCCTAGGGTCTTTGTTGGTCTGAAACATTATAACATTATTATATACACACACACACACACATACATATATATATATATATATATATATATATATAGATATATATATATATATACAGGGTGGGGCAAAAGTCTGGCCCCATAGGAGGTTTATGTTCACATAGACTAAAATTTTTGTCTATAATTATTATTTTTTTTTCCTTAAATCTTAAATCTTAAATCACCTTAAATCAGTTGTGTACGTTAACAAAGTGTTTAGAAGAAGGTGGACGTCAATTTGAACACCTATTGTAATTTCTGAAAACATTAAGGTAGGCCGAAATTTTCTTTTCCATTATAAACTTCCTATGGGGCCAGACTTTTGCCCCACCCGTATATACACACCACACACACACACACACACACACACACACACACACATATATATATATATATATATATATATATATACAGGGTGTCCGAGAATTATCTGTACAATTTTTGGCTGTTATTAAAAGTCAACCATGAAGTGTAGAAATTCCAGTGTTGTCCCATTTTACAGAGAATCTTAAGTTTTTTCTGATACCAAGTTTGACAAGTTTTTTAGAAATTCCAATGTGTCCGAAAATTATCTGTACAATTTCATCTTTTAATAAAATTCTTGATAACACACGTAAAATTCTTAAACAAGATTATTTAGAATCTGTATTTTCAAAAGTTTCTTTTATTAAAGTAACGTTGTTACTAGGGTTTCTCATTTCCTGGCCTTTTGCTTATCCCGGGATTCCAGGATAAAAATGATTCCCTTCCCGGGATCCCGGGAAATCCCGGGATATAATTAATTATATTTAAAATATATTATAAAATAAATTAACCTAGAAAAGGGGGGGTATAATTATTTTTTATTTTTTTTATAGTCATTTAATAAGTTCTGCAATCTCCATGATGGGCAAAATAAAATAATATTGCTGTGAAAAATATGTATTAAAAAAAATACTTTTGAATTACATAGAAAATTTTCACAAATAAAAAAATTGCTCCGTTTCATTGAAAACTTAATGAATACAACGAAAAAAAAATTGCCTTTGAATTGCTTAGAAAATTTAAAGAAAAAATAAAAATTACCTTCAAATTGCAAAGAACTTCAATGAATTCAACCAAAAAAATTATCACTGTGAATTTTTATAGTACGATTTCAAAAAACAAAGATGGTCAATACTTCGATCACTCAATCTTGTTCTCATTTTAGTCACGAAAAGTCCTGCTGCTGAGAATGCCCTTTCCGATTCTATTGACGTGGGTGGAATCGTCTTTAATGCATTCAAGAGAAGAGAGATGTTCTGCGTTTTTTCGTCCTTAGCCTCGAAAATCTCTAGTTCCTTTTTAAGGTGCTTTGCAGCGCTTGCTTTGCTGTCTAGTGTTCTTGATTTCTCTACCTCGGCTGCTTTAATAGCTGCATCAAGCCTTTCAGCTAGAGTCATCGAAGATGACTGAGGGATAGCTGATTCTTGCACATCATTATCTTCATCTGTCTCACTAGAGGTAGAATCAGCAGGTACTCCAAAAAGGCGATCTAACATCTGCTTTGCTGATGAAATTAACATAGACTTGGTTGGTAAGGCTGGCAAACTTCTGTCACTTGCGAAAGTTGCGACCTTTTTATAATTCTTTCCACTATTGAGGTATTGTATGAGGCCAGTCAAGTTCTCATTTCTTCTCTCTGCTATGCGTCGAATGAACGACTCCTTTAGTTTTTTTGAAAAAGGTGTGTTTAGTTGATTTAGTTCGTTCAAAATGAAAGAAAAAAAAACACCTTCTGATGAAAGTAAAGTCGATTCTCTGTTGCCCAGCTTTTCTGCTCCAACTTTTAATGGCTCCAGCGATGCCACAATGTCACGAATTACAGCAACTTCTTGTTTGTCAAGGTCAAAATTGTCCATATCTTTATTGCAGTCGATGAGAGCTTTTGATACGGATGACCTTATTTTGATAAATCGCTCCAGCATGGCTAAAAGACTATTCCATCTGGTTTTGGAATCCAGCAATAGATGCAAACTTTTTCCTTGTTCCTGTTGAACATATCCTTGTAAGATGTTATTCTTTAAAGGTGATTTGTGAAATTTTTTTGCTATTTTTCTGACTTTATTGATGATTTGAGACACGTTGATTTCTTTACCTACAGTGTCGTGCGATCCAAATGAAATATCTATCTCGAACGGATCCTCATCAAAGCGCTCACACAAAACACTTTCAAAATCAATACTATGATTGAAATCTTCTCCATCTTCATCTATGTTGTCATTATGTTCGTCATCTTCAGTTTGAATTTCTTCAGAAAGAGTGATTGCAATATCCCGGGATTTCCCGGGACAGGGAGAATTTCCCGGGAAATTTAAATTAGCTAAAAATCTACCGGGATCCCGGTAAAGAAACCCTAGTTGTTACAAACATTCGATATGTGCACCATTAGTGATTCGCAAAACATCCAATCGATACTCCAAATGTTGCTATGTACGCTGCAGCATATCCACATCAGTTCGCACAATAGCAGCTGTGATTCTTGCTTTTAAATCATCAATGTCTGTCACCCGCGTATTGTACACAAGATCTTTGATCTTTGGTATCAGAAAAAACTTAATGAGATTCTCTGTAAAATGGGACAACACTGGAATTTCTACACTTCATGGTTGACTTTTAATAACAGCCAAAAATTGTACAGATAATTCTCGGACACCCTGTATATATTATATATATATATATATATATATATATATATATATATATATATATATATATATATATATATATAATAAACAGGAACACCAGAGAAAATACAAACATCCTTCAAGGTTTAATAGTACCAATGTTTCGGAATGCACTAATTCCATCTTCAGGGCTAAAACAATAAAATTCCAAATCACATACAAAATACAAATTGCTTAATAACAATTTAAAATAAACTTAAAAAATTAAAAAAGTAGCTAAGAAAATGTAAAACATTAAAACTAAAAGGTAAAAAATGTGAAGTTAA